>JAGTTH010005550.1:0-210775 GCA_022606485.1 Agraylea sexmaculata
AACAATCTTATAACATAATAATATTAATAAAATAAAATTACGTTTTGTGTAAATATCAGAGATTTGAAATAAAATATAGCAATAATCAAATAATAAAGCAATACTATAAAGGCAATCGTTGCAGAGCTCCAATAAGTAAAAAAACTTCATAACACTCACTTGGACTAAGTCTGGTTCAAAATCTCTTTGAAGAGGCCGATAATGACCTGTTTGATTTGTCTCTTCATATGTTGCTACAGAGTGTCTACAAGTTCCTTTATAACAGTGCTTATTTTTTTTTATTTTCTTCCTCTTTTTTTGTCTTTTTACAAGACCCAGTGGGTAGAAATAAAAAAACCTTTTCAATTATTAACACGGTGGCACACGTACAAACTAATTAATTTTTTGAATATAGTTACATTTTTATGTACATATTTTTTTATGTCGATGACGACTGCGGTATCATAATGATAATGTCTTGGGATAGCTTTGTATAAAACTGTATATTTTGCAGATACGCTTTTGTGCTAACAACCCATCGAATTCACGCACACTCGTACAATTTCAATAATTTGAATAGATACAATTTTTGATAATGACAGTGGCCGTGTTGAAGGGGAATGTAATTAAGGTGTGGTTTTAGTAGTAGTATGTAGGCTTATAGTTAGTAAGTCCATTGCCTAAGCAAAGCTCCAGTATTGCTTGTAATAGTGTAGTTAGGTTTACTTGCAATGGGCGAGGCTTGTTGACTCCACATCCATACATTATGCACTATTACATACCTTCCACTACATCACATTCAATTACTAACTATTATTATTGTAAAAACCACAAACACATTGTATGGGACCTCTCATAACGAGCATAATTCAATCCGGAATCTTAATCGTTAAGAGAAATACATTTTATCACCTTACAGGAGATTTTTGCAAGGGAGTAGACAATGGATTACTTTCGTGACTGGAAGTAGATAAAGATCCCGATAAACCAATACATAAGACTGCAGTGCTGTCTCGTTAATATAAAAAATATAAATAATCTGTAGAACAAGAAATAATAGCGAGGAGACAAGAATAAAGAGAAGGACAGATAAAATAAATTTGTCCATTGACAATACATTATTACAATTCATGGTTAGTGGGTTGCATTTGAATTATAGAGAAAGTTTTGAAAATTACTCGCTGAAAGGGTTAAAAATAAAGAAGAACTGTATCTAACATAAAAGGTTAAAAATAAGGCCCAGCGCCAACCAGATGAAACTTGAAATAGAGCCTTGAGAATCCCTTTGGCAGTCACTAAGGCCGAAATAAGCTAGTCTACACCTGTATTGATTAGATTTTAGTGTTTGTTAGTAATGCAGTGGTTACAAATTACTTGCGCATAGTGTGAGTGGTCCAGGGTAGTGTTTTCACTGGCCACTTGCCTTCCTCCCACACCTCAACCTACCAGCAACAGTCAGATGTCAACTTGTACGGTATTGCGTAATATAATAACAGTAGCTGTCAGGTCAGTGTAAACAGCTCTTAAGAGTAAAAAGTTGCTGGGTTCAAAAGAATGCACTGTATATTGAGCGTACAAGTTGACCTTTAAACGCTTTAAATTAAAAATAATCTAGTCGCCAACCCCTGCATCTCGCATTTATTAGTTCACACAGCATATTGCTTTTAAATGTCAACACTGTTCAATATAAAAGCGGATCTGAATAATATATTTATTCAAGTAAAGGTGGACAACCTCACAAGGGCACGTAGCACTTTTATAACCTCTTTTGATAGCTTATCTCCACTTTTATGACACATACACGGTCGGACACTTCTTTCATATTCCACTCTCTCTCGAACATGAAAAGCGATATCTCTATAATAGTGTGGCTTGCTGCCTTTTCGTGGATGCACTCGACAGGTGCGACATTTTGTGGACTTGTTGTACACAATAAATATTTAATAACACAGCCAAGTCGTCAATCAATCGCCTGTGCCGCCAAATAACCACAAACTTAATATACTGACTGTAATAGATATTTTATTTGCGGTGAAAATATCATTAATCACGTTCGCTTGTTATCACATCTACTGTGATATATTGCAACATTACTACACTATTTCAACCATTGATATACAACATGTATTTAGTTGAACTTCAAATATTTTAAAGGCTTTCTTGAAATGCAAACACGACCACAAAAAATAAAATAAGTAAAATTATATTTTCTTATAAAATATAATCGTATGGCAACACTGTTAACGTGTATTAAGTTATTTTTTGTGGTCGTGTTTAAAATATTTGAAGTTCAATTAAAAACATGTTGCATAAAGTACATTTAGCACGAGTTATTAACATGCAAGAATTATATAAATATTACACAGTCTTCAAATAAAGCTAGAATAAATAAATAAATAAATTAAAGTCGTCGACTATGATTAAAAGCCTGGACATACAGAACGCGAAATCCATTCGCGGCGAACTGTCAACGAGTGAATATATGTGAAAATTTGACAGTAAATTGAATTGACAATTCGCCGTTAACGGATTTAGTATCGATAAATATTTTAATTCAATGTATATTCAAATATTATATTTATTATTCTTGCGGCTCTCAGAATACTTTGGCCATAATCCCAGTTTTAATTGAGAAATATATAAGTATTCAGATTAGAGGCTGTATCCATGTTAAGCATGAGTTTTAGTTAATTTAAATTCTGAATGTAGCGAGCCAATTAGTCAAATTTAGAATCTCATCCCAAAATACATATATTTTTGCGGTGTATAGTCTGAACCCGACTTATTATCTTTATTTGCCTTAAATGTTGAATTATTTGCTCTTGTAATTTTCTATGGGGTGCACATTTCATTGTCAATAACTGTTGCGTCTATTCTGTGCTAAAAATATCATATTGACATTATCACTGAAGACAACCTGACAGTTTTTTTATTGCTTTTCGCATTATTTTCAAAAGCACTTGTTGGAGAAGTATTATTGTTTCAGTTGTATAATATATAAACAAGGAAATGTCCAAATGGAGCGCATTTTCATATAATTGAGTGTTTGATATATTTCATAATACCCGGAGGCTGCTTGTTTGATATTTCAACCAAAACATTATCAAATTTTCACGCATGTTATTAATTTCATCAAATTAAAGAAAATTCACCTTGTTGATATAACTATGTGGAAATGTTCGTAAATAACTGCTATTATGTATAAATGGCTACCGCAACGGACTGGGCCAACACCAATAAGTAAATAATAATAATAATACTATATACTGTATTGTATTCAATCGTGTTTAGTCAGAAATATTTAATATTTATCATAAATCTTTAATTTGATGTTGGAAAAGTCTCATAAAATGACATGTCGAGGTCAAAGGTCACAAAAACAATTGTGACCTCGGTTTATATTAATAAAGATTTATCTAAGTTCACAGCTTATTATATTAAAGTTACGGCACGCGGACGTCGCGTAACCACCGCGTACAGGTCACTTAGCGGCTACGTATCAACGACTTTGTGAATATAAAGTGTTTGCTGTGTTGAAATATTTTTTTAAACCATGATCCATCTCTTTTTCTTCATAACTTCTCATCCACATCCTCTGTTTAGTTTGTCTACATTGGGAACGAATAGTGTATATAACTACAAGGACACTACGGGCCGGTTTCTTCATATAGCTTTAGAGTTACGTGACTACGATTTATATGAATTTCGAGTCATATTCGTACATTCCGTTTCTTCAAGCTATGCCAAAGTTAAAGCCGATGTTTAGATTGAAGCCATTCAGGTGCACCTGACATGAAATTTAACTCTAATGGAGGGAGAAATATAGCACGAGTTTTGCTTTAGCTTAAGCTATAGCTCGCTGATATCAATGAGTCAAGATTTGACAGTTTGTAACGAGTTAAATCTCGAAGAAACGCATTTTGCGCGTAAATCGCCGAGTGACTCGCGCTCGAGATTTAACTTGCGCTGAAAAAACTTAAGGCCAGTTTCTTCAACCCGTGTTAAATCGTGTGCTACGTGGCGAGAGGTTGTACAAATATCGTGTAGTATACAAATATTCCGTTTCTTTAACTCGTGTCAAAGCTATAGCCGAGTGGTTCCGATGTGTGTATTGGAAGCATTCAAGAGAACATGGATACAGGCAACTCGAGCCGAAGCGTTCGTCACGAAACTGGCTTGGAGGGGGAAATATAGCACGAGCTCGAGATTGAACTTGACAGTTGGTAGCGCGAGCTACATCGTGAAGAAACGCATTTGGCGCGTAAATAGCCGAGTGACACGAGCTCGAGATTTAACACGACTTGAAACTGGCACTATGAATGCTCCTGAAGGTAAAGATCTATATAAACTGTGATTGCAATCGTATTATGAGCAGCACGTTGTATTAAGAAATGTTAAAAAGCTTCCCTTGTAATGGCGTATAGTAGTAGTGATGTTGTCATTGTTCTGGCAACTTAACCCCACTTTGGCCAAGGATACAAACTTGTAGAGTGCAAACCGATAGCTACTATTATTACTATATAACCACTCAATTATTAAACTAATAATAAAAGCACATGGGGCTTCATGTCTCTGCCACCGCAAAAGTGAGTCTTCTTTAATATTTAAAATATTAATCTCACACGCTTTTTACGCCCCCGCGCCATATTTTTTACAATGTCGATTATTTGAAACGTGTTCAGTCTTTACAATGGATTTCTCAGAAACTATTTACAACACCTCTGAAAGTATTTTCCTTAAATATAAAATTGCCTAAAGCGTGTTGTAACTAATCAACGGAATGAGTTAAATATTCCAACCATATTAATTATGAATTCAAAGTAAATCCTTAACACAAAGGTGTCTTATAATGAACTTGAAATATTTTAAGGGAAGAATCAGCACATTACACATCTGTTAACTGTAAAAGTTTCGGTGGAAAATGGCTCCAACAATATGATTAAATAAACAATATTTCCACTTTCAGCTTTCAAACTATATTTGTATCTTTTTAAAAGTGTTTTAATCTCAGGACATGGCTTATGCGTGTGTAAAAATAATTGCTTACTTTCTAAAATATTAAACAGACTACAGATACACAATGTCCAAGATGGCGGCCCGAAATACGATATAAGAAAGCCGGAAAAGTGGATGATATATATCGGGAACCGAGCAGATGAGTTTGATAGAGGCAACACTAATTGTCTCACTCAGACTCGTTTGCTTGGTCCGCCATCTTGATATTTATACATCTGGCATCTCAAAGTCGATGCCAAAAGTACGAAAGATTTTTAATTATTTTTATTAACAATAAAAAAAATTACCCTACCATCCCCTAAAATATTCTCAATTAGTTCAAGACCACCCTGTATATAAACACCCCAATACGATGGAAAATATAAACAGCGATTAGGTTTTCAAGTAAATTCAGGTGTCAGCTTTTGGTCCCGTATCTTTTTTGTTTTGTAAACTATTTGGTCAAAAAGGACATTGCATTATTTAAATATTGTATAAAAATAAATGTGACTGTCAGCTATTGGGGTGGTTACCTTAAATATGGAAATAAATTGAATTTCAGTAACTGAGGTATTATAATATTAAATCAGAGCGTATTCTTCTGATAAATGGGAATAGTTTGTAGTTGTAATAATAATTGAGTGTGTGAGGTCTGATTATTATTTGAAGAGTGGTGGGTGTGACAGATCTCCTTATGGTACTCCTACTCCTTCCTACTTCTCCTGGTACTTGTCCCTTCTTTTATACAATAATATTCAATGTGACGTACATATATACATAGCTAGACTAGTACCTGAACAAACACATCCTTTTATTATGTATACATTGCACGTTCACCCTCGTTTACGACATCTTTACATCATTTTCGACTTCACCTGACCTAATTACTACTACTGTTATTTGAATTTCGACTTATTGTAGAGACTGTGAAATGCCAAAAAGGTTGTGTACGCCTGTCCTAACATCACATTTCAAAATAACCAAACCCTAAATATTTAAGCCTCTTTACCACTCCGACTGATGGACGTAAATGTTTCAATTATGGAAGACGCTTTTAGGCATTATAAAACATAAAAAATAAACGTTGTTAGCACAATGCGAAAGTTAGGATGTTGCCATTAATAATATATTTAGGTTGGGCCCTTGAAATTTTGATTAGGAAGCAATTGTTAAAGGTGAATTGGTCGTAAATGAGGTTTGCTCCGATATCCGGTGAGGTTGTACAAGATGGCGGCCTGGACCACGACCTGATGATGACCACAAGGCCTCCTTAAACTAATTAACTAATTACTCGCCACCCCTTCACAAACACTTAAAACAATCAACAATATCACAACACAACTCGACCCCATTATTATTTGATGGTATTTTATCGACTAATCAATAAATACAGAGCCCCCTTGTGGCCCAGTGGTTAGTGTAACGGATTAGTGAGTGAAGACTCCCGGGTTCGATTCACGGCACCGGAGTCACTTGGTAGATCTAGCTTAGCAAACTAGATCTTAAGTACTCATTGCTGTGTGGTGGCCTGGGAAACCATCTCTACTATATTCTCCCGTAAAGGCCAAGGTGGCCTGGCCAACCCCTTATAAAGGGACTCCCGTCAATAGGGAATGCGTCACGATATATATATAATCAATAAATATTTTAGTTAAATTAAGGTAAACATAACTCAAGTATGTTTAATTGTCTGTCGGTGATCTTAACTATTACTACTTACACAGGTCACCGACTTTATAATCAGTATTTACCTTACAACACAGGAAATTAGAGTAAACCAGGATAAAGACGATCGATCGGGATTTTATTAATAAATTTAAAAAAACTCATTTATTTGTCATAAAATACCATTTCAAAAGTGAACGATATTTTGATAAACACATTACGAATTATGCCGACACCATCAATATTAGAAGGCCAGACAAATGAATGAATGTATAAATATCAAGATGGCGGACCAATAATCAGTATTTTCCTTACAATACAGGAAATCAGAGTAAACCTGGATGAAGACCGATCTCGAACGGTCGTTAATACGACAATTTTTTTTTTTGAGTTGAGTGGGATTTGAACCCATGAGCACATTGTTTGTAGCCACTTTTCTTACCCCCTGAGCTATTAGGATATATAATCACATGAAAAACTCAATAAATAACTTTCTGGCTGTATTATTAATATATTTTACTTTAAATCAAATAAGCATCAATCAGTTAAGAATTATGTTTATGTAATGTTTGACTATGAAAATATCATTGATTTAATTCTATAATTTTGATGTTATTAAATGGTGATTCTAAAGAATATGTACGTTTTTCTGCTTTTAAGATAAATCCTCATCTTTATCCTATAGTGTGAAAGAACACTTATTATCATAAACGACAATTCATACTAGAGCGACGGCACGACATTCTCATGCCAATGTATTGTGTCGTTTACTCGACGCTATAGTTTGATTTACGCGACGCTGTATACTCAATTTAAACAACGACATTTTTTTAATAATTTGTTAATAATAAGCCTGTAGTGGTTGCTTGTGTATAAACGCTCAACCCATACTTTGTAATACCGCCATCATCGATATAAGAAGGCCGGACAAGTGGATGATATATATCAAGATGGCGGACCAAACAAATTAACGATCAAACGGTATTTGTGTCTTTTTAAAAGTGTTTTAACTCAGGTGATAAGGATAAGATGGCGGACCAAGCAGACGAGTCTCACAGAGACTCGTCTGCTTGGTCCGCCATCTTGGTATAAAAACATCCAGTTGTCTGGCATTATTATCGGCGAAAACAGTACTACACGATTCTCTTGAGATTGTCTTACGACAAATTGTCCATTGTGTCGCCTTCTTAGTAATTTTCTTTAAGAGACATGAATATTTATTATTAAATAATTTTACATGCATTAGAATTTAACTATTCTGTCGATGTATTTGTATTAGAATTTTATACATAATACTTCAATCTCTATAATAAAAATAATTCAATTCATCGTGAAGTGTTGTATATCTTTATAATGGGCGGTATATTTTTAGATGTATTGTGATGATAACTCAAAGTTCGTCGGTGTTGTTTTTTTTTTTTTTTTGCACAACTCGAGCAAACAAAAGCAGCTTTGTCCTTTTTTTCTCCTCTCCGTTCAAATTAATTAAAATTAAACAGGCTAAAAGTCTTTTGAAAGGCGATCAAGTTGACTTATTGGCTATTGCAATTGAAAACTTTACTCGCTGTAGTTTCAGCTTTCACGCGCTGTTTTATATTATAAATACTTTTTTTGTGAACTGATATATAAATATATATAAACGAACGAAAAGCAACGTTAATTACTTTACCCGGTATTTTATTTCTCTATTTATACAACGCAAATATTTAAATTCATCTTACATAATTTCCAATTAGTATTTGATATTGAAGTAACCTAGCGTATAATTCCATAGAAACCCAAAATAAATAAATATCATGTCTAAGTCGCAAAAACTGATCCAATTATAACGCTTTTTAAGCTTTGGAATTTAGTAATTATAGTTTTTTACTTCCAATTCTCCATTTTTAATAGTTTATTTTACCCCTCAATTATTGGAAGAGTAAATGGCGCTTTATAATGTAATGATTTTGATAAAAAATACAATATTTTTATTAAAACGCCAAAATCTCCGATTGATTCATAAAGTAAAGAGTATGAAATTTTAAATAGAATAGCAATAATGGAACACACAATTAAATTTTGCATAAATGTGGCTAAATTAAATAACTATACCTGTCAGTTTCCTCCCTTAATTTTGACATTAACATTACAAAATCAAGTGTAGCCAGTGATGTGCCAAGTTCAAACGAATATTATAGTATTATATTTTATTTTTTTATTAATATAATAACGATTAATCGAGCGTTATACTACTGTCTTTATAATGCTTTATTGCACTATATGGAGGAAAAAGTATAATAATACAGTATTCGTTCGACTTTGGCACATCACGGAGTGTGGCTCATTTACCCCCATTTGCTATTTTATACCTAGCCTTATTAGTGCATTTTTTTAATAATTTAATAATAATGAATGAAAGTTCCCAAGCTAAAAATAAATGAAGCTATAAAGCAGTTATTTAATAATATTTCTGATATTGAATGTAAACACGGTCGCAATTATTTCCCACAGGACGTGGTTTTTCCTCGACCTGTTTGAACTTTTGATTGATTAACTTTTCAGTGGTTATTTAGCCAATAGATAATAATCACGTGTTGTTGGTAAAACAAATCTTCCAGTCACGTCTTTCCAGGAGCTCTCTCATCCCCTTTCTAATTACACGATACAACACAATCCCCTATCTATTCTAATCTTTTTCCCTTCTATTACGGAGAAAGTCCACCGCTCTTTGGCTGGATAAATTACGACATCGTTAGCATTCCCGAATAATACGTAATAAAATTACGAGATAGTGCATTTTAGAAATCAGTGTTTCGAGTTTCTTCAGCTGCGCTCCGTACAATTTATGACAAGGACGTGCTCTAACTAGAATATGAACCTGGAACTCTATATTATTATACTACACTCATGCATCTTCAAATACTTTCTTTATGCATCGCTAATTTGTCGCATTTGTCTTAATATTTAATGTAAATGCCACTTTCGTGTTGGTCTGATTGCCTACCTACAGCGTATTTATGTTTTGTTGTTTCTTTATTTCGAATTAATTTAGTTTTTTTAAATACAGTTTAAGATGCAATAGGGTATCGCATAAATATTTCCTTTCTGTGGTTGGCCCAGTCCCTTGCGTCACTCAGATTTATACAACTTTAATATGGAAATATGGGCTTCAAAATCCAGTTCGAATCAAATAGAGTAAAATCAGAAAAAAGTACTATATAATTGGAGCTTTTGATTCTGAACGCCCCAAATAACTATTAATTACTACTATTTGTTAATTATGTGTCTTAAATGATACACACACGGCTATAATTTGCCATACAATAACATAATATGATGTTATAGTGTGGCGGTTAGAACAATCACAATCACCCTTTTGAGCATGTCTAAAGTTTGAAATCTACTCTACAAATAAAAAAAGTTTTCTTTTTTTTATAATTAATTGTGTGCATGTGTCAACTAGTGTGATCGCTACTGCCAGATTATGATGATGAAGATTATAAAGAACAAAGTGATGCGTAAATTAAATCGCGTGTCACTCTCGAATGTTTGAGACTTGTCTACTAGATTTTGCTACTGTCTGTTGAATAAAATATTTTATATGTGACCGCGTATCGCGTATATTTTCTGTACTGCTACACGCGATGACAATGATCTTTTATCTATAGAACAGTCATGCATTTATTCCAGCATACTTTCAACCGTGGCCGTTAACTAATACATGTGCCTATGAACTCTATAAATATAAACTCACACATGCGCGGGCATTTAAAGTTACATATAGCGACGCAATTGAATTGGTCGTTAGAAGCAGCGCCCCTGGCGGCTAATCGACGAACAGGTTTCTATAGAATTAGTGCGTCACATTTATTGTCGTCTTAAGTATTTTTGCGTCACACAGATAAATGGAAGCTGTACTGCATGATGCGTTTTCGCCTGTTGGTGTGTACGTGCTGTCGGTGTAGTGTGGCGAATCTAATTAAATACATTTATATACGCAGAATTGTACTATTATAAATAAATATATTATTTGTGAAAGTGCTTCAAGTTTTCAGTAACTGACTTATTGTTATTAAAGGCCCACGCTGTCTGTAATGTGAATAAGATTTTTTATCAATCCGCAGATTTTACAGCGTGCGCATTATTTATGTGAACCTTTTCTCCGGTTGTTATTTATGACTCGAGCTATTATGAACACATATAATGGCATTTTTTATGAACAAAACTAATTGAATTATGTGCATGATATATCATGCGTGTCTGTCTGCACGTGCACAAGGCTATTAAATCAACTAACTATTGTAGAAACACCCTAAGTGCCAAATAAGTAGGTGTTGTGAGAAAGCATCTTCATAGATAATAAAAAAATATGGCAATTGTTTGCTTGGATTCGATGTATTAGTGTGACTGCTTGACTGTGTGCGTATTTAATGTCTAAATGCACTAATACACTCACAGACATCCACAACTTTTTGAACAACACTTGCTTATGATAATTTTTGGCATTTGAAAATCAATTTAATTCTTAGATCGTTTAAATACAATAAAGTGTCAAGCGAATATATTGCTTATAATATTTTAGATGTATTATTTATTTGTAGCAATGACTCGACTATCCCCGTGTGCTTTACTATCGATTTGGGATAATTGTGCGTGCGTGTTGAATAAAATATCGAAACCTTGTGTATTCGTCCTAATATTGATCAATTCTGATGAAACGCGCTGTGTTTCATTTTGTTTTTAATTCCATAATTATTGTATAAAGACCGACAAGACAAGTAATAAGACCGCCAAGGTAATTTGCTAAAGAGCTTTGCCTCACCTCTCTCCATCATCATCATCATTAGCACTATTGTATTTCAAAACAACACCATCAATATGGGACTACTTGAGACAAACACGATTGTGAATTATGTAGACTTAAAATTGCACAACGTATACATATATTTATTGAATATGGCAACACTGAATGAGGCGCTGTTACAACATAGTGTTTACGGTTCTGTCACTCTTACTTGAGTAAAGGTAAAGGATCTGTCAAAGTGAAAAATCCCAGCTGTCACTGTCAATGTGACAGCTGGATTATTCGATTTCGACAGCTGTCACTGTCAAATTCAATTATTCCAGCTGTCACTGTCAGTCTGAATTCTCCAAATTGACATATCCTTTACCATAGAAACTATGCATTTTAGTAAATCATCTTGTATGAATTTTGTTTTTACAGCCGTATTCTAAACGACTTTGAGTGTGTAGTCTATGGTTCGAAGAAAGAGAAACAGAAGAGACAACAATTCGCTTTAAAGATAATTGTTTATGGTATACTGGCGACAGCTCGATTACTTGAAACCAAGAATGTTTCTATGGGGTTCATGCAAGAATGACAGTTAATTTGTCACTGTTTCTTAAAACCATACAATACAAGTTTTATAGAATACGGCTCTCAATACAATGAATTTATTTTCGACCTTTTCATTCATATGTTTGTGAAGCGGATGCCTTAACAAAATATTCACACAAGTAAAGAGAGAGTGTTCATGCGGTGCGTATACGAATAGAGTTGTTGTACATCAATAATACCAAGCTTTATTCGTATAGGCACTATTATATTGTTTAACCCGCTACCATTTTGAGGGTTGACGGCATCTTTATTCCATTTATTCTAGGCATAATATCGATGTTATACTCATTACGTCATTAGAAGTATTGAATATCGTGTTTAATCATAATCACTTCTTGATGGCTATTGATTTGTAATGTGATGTTTTCTTTCCAGTATTGTCAGCCACGCAGTTGTACAAATGACGGATAGTAATACACCGTAAAGTAGAGGTTAGTACTTTGCAATAAATATAACACTGAAAATATATACAGAGTAAACTGAAACTGAAAGGATCACTTCACATTCTTTTCCTTTGAGACTTTCGGCATTCGATTTTTTTCCACGAGTGTCACGTTTCATATGAGAATATACGATGTCAGGTAATTTGGAAAATAGCATGTATGTTAAATATTAATAAAGATATATATATATCTATATATATATATATATATATATATATATATATATATATATATATATATATATTTAAAGAGCTTCGTTAGCTTGTTCAATAAAAAATTGAACAGAACTAGTTGAGTAACTAAATAGTTGAGTTAGAAGTTTTCCGATAATTATAAAAAATATACACGGCTAACAACTTATAATTTATTTATAAAAACACGCTTCCCAATGGAATTGAAATTGAAAAATATTTTTCCTGCTTGCCGAGAGGAAATTAATTTGCACCCTATGAGATTTGTAATTAAATCCTTGTTGTTAAATCAAAAGTAATTAACTACAACACTTTTTTTACACAATTCTAAATCTCACAGGTTACTTAGTAATAGGTTAGTTTGTAATACATTTGCTGTGTTAACAGCAAATGTATTACAAACTATAAAATAATATAGTATTTTACCTGAATCTAAAAAAAATATTGACATACTATTAAAAGCTGGCTGATATTGACAGGATATTGAGTAAATTTGATATTTATTTATGCATATAAGTCGGATCATGAGCTAAATATTTTAGTGGAGTGATGGACCAAGGTCTCTTCTATTAGATTCTATTTCCGACTCTTCTGTTCCATTAATAATTATAAATAGCCAATATTTATTAAAGTACCGATAAACTGGATATACTAAAATGTAAAAAATAATGATTTCCTTGCTATATATCATATTATTTGCATATGGCAACACAACCACTCCTCTTCGAACTTATATTATAAAAATAGCTTTTCGAATTTGAATATAATATATATTTTTGACGTCAAGAGAAAAAAGGTATAGTTTAAAAAAATACCTGAAAATAAACAAAAACTTATGAATAAATCATAGTTATTATTTACATATCTATGAATTACCAGCGTAATAGCTCAGGGGATAAGACATGTAGCTACAAATACTGTGGTCATGGGTTCAAATCCCGCAAAAAGTCAAAACAATTTAAATTATTTGATCAATCTTGATCTAGGTTTACTGTGTTTTCCTGGATTGTAAGGTAAATACTGAGGCGATTATTAAGTCGGGCAGAGCCGTTCTGTCGGTGACTTGTGTAACTAGTAATAGTTAAGATCACCGACAGAAAATTAACACGTTGTTATGTATAAAAAAACCCTCTCAAAAAAGCTCTTAAAAAATTCGACACTAAAAATTAAAAAAAAATCATAAAATATAACTTTTTTTTGTCATTGGGATTGGGAATTCTGAATATGAATTCCATGTGTCTATGGACTTGGATTTGATATCTATGGATGCTCCAGATGGTAAGTGGTGGGGGAGGGGTGACAGAATGACGTCATGCTGATCACACTTTTAGACACACGGAATTCTCTGAATATTACTTATTATTTGACACAAGTTCTAAATAAAACGTAGTTTATATATGCCCAGTAGTAGAAGTGGAGTAAAAACCAACAGTTAATTTAAATAAATGTGACGCGTGCGTTATTCTTTAGTGACCTAGATATTTGGAGAGGAATGGCGATGGTATTTAGTTGTGGTGTAACTGGAATCCCAGGTTGAGGAGGGCTTTCACATGCACTTGACACTCTTTATCTGTCTCTTATACCTTTATTACTTAATACATTACCCACACCACATTACTGACAACCCTTCCTCACAACTATAAGGGTAGACCTTCCCTTTGATATATCAAACGAGTCCCTTCTCTCGTCAATGTCGCTCACATTATTTATTACCGCGTTTATTTTAAGAAGGTGTTACGAATTCAGAAACGTTTCCTAAAGTAAAGTAGGTTTTCACAAATATTTTAAGGAATGGATTGCCATATGCTTTTAGTTTTTTAATAGTTGTTAATAAGGGTTATCCAATAATCAAAGACTAAGGGTCACCACACACTTGTCAAAATATTATCTGCTCTAGAATTTGTCGGTTTTTCATTTGATCTAATATGGACATCTTTGGCAGTTGTATTTGTTAATGTTCTCTGATTGATTGATTGAAGATGTATTCGAAATACAATATGCACTGTGCCCTAATAATAAATATAGGCAAATCTCTTATAACGAGTATAATTCGTTTCAGAACCTTACTCGTTAACTAATGTATTCCCAGGCATACGTTACCGTAAACGTACACCGTAAATACGATAGTAGAGTTACTTAGCTACACTTATGATCGGTTTTTTGTTAGTCAATGCCTCGTCTGAGCCTCGGGCGAGGCACTAAATAACAAAAATTAAAAGTACAGCAAAGCAACTCTATTATCGTATTTACGGTGTATGTTTAAGGGGACGCACGCCTAGGAAACGAGACATAGTTTTTTTTATTGTTGTAAGGGTTGCGTTTATCCTTATGTTGGTGGTTATTAGAGCTTTTTTTTTGCTCGCTATACAAATTACTCTTTATAACAGGTTCCCCTGTATAGACGAGCAGAAAAGCACACAGCATTAAATCACTGAAAACAATTCAAATGCAAAGCTGTTGAAATAATTAATTTAAACTAGCTTCCCTGCTGAAACGGTAAAAAGAAAGCAATAAATGTTTACGTAATACAAAGGCCAATATATTTTTTTTATGAAAACCACTTAATAAAAGCTTCCATACACCACAAAGAAGAATAAAACGGGGAACATCCACCTAGATAATTTAATATCGGACGAAAATGGCAGAACTCTAAGGTTTTCCTTATAAACTCTCTCGACATTATGATTGTTCATTGCGTAATAATAGCCCCCCTTTTGCCGGGAAATATAAATCACGAGAAACACAACTTAGCTGCTTATTGAACAAACAGTAAATAAAAAGAACGCGGAATATTCTCCGCGAAATGGAAATACTCACAAAATGTTTTTCATCATTAGAGAAAATATTGAAATTATATTTATTATATACAAGGGGTGGCGAAATGGCAACACTGTCGATACTTTATTCTTTTAAAATATTTATAAGAGGTTTTTACAAACTAAATCATAGTGTAACCAGCTTAATAGCTCAGGGGATAAGACGCCTGGTTATAAATACAACATGGGTTCAAATCCTGCTCAGGGAAAAAATCATTTGATCGGTTATAACGTTAATAAAATTCCGATTGTTCGTCTCGAGTCAG
This sequence comes from Agraylea sexmaculata, assembly GCA_022606485.1. Classification (NCBI taxonomy): domain Eukaryota; kingdom Metazoa; phylum Arthropoda; class Insecta; order Trichoptera; family Hydroptilidae; genus Agraylea; species Agraylea sexmaculata. Next base: position 15,736 of record JAGTTH010005550.1, read on the forward strand.
GTTTACTCTGATTTCCTTGTATGTTCTTGATTGTAAGGTAATTAAGACCACCGACAGACCACGAATTAACAAGTTGTTGTGTCTAAATATTCGTATTAAAAATTCTGTTATGGTTGGAAAGAGAACAATGCTTCCCGCTCACAGTAGCTTGAGTGTTGCCAGGTGCATGTGGATTAATATATAAATGCATTGTTCAATATAATTAACATTTACAATGCCTTGTATCTCACAATACACACTAATTAGGTCGGTTAGTAATGAGGAAGTAGCAAGTATTATAGAGACTTTTGTTCAAGAACAGTGACAATTGTTACAGTTACAGTAACTGTCACTCTCACCACGCCCTATTTAACTATGTATGAATGTGTAATAAGTATACTATTTATATTACACTAAAAAGGTATTTTCCACGGGGATTGTACCGAAGAAGGTAGCGACAATAAGACAAATTGGAAAAACCTGTCACCAGCAAACATACTAAGCTATTTCTCATCATATTTTACAAGCGCAATAAGTGTTTTATATACTTTTTATTAGTAGTCAACTCAGTCAAACGGTGAATAAAGTCACTAATACATTAACAAAGACCTATGAGCATTTATTTAACAATACATTCACACATTTCCAAGGCTAGGCTAACGCCACTATAAATTTTATATTCGTGGAGGACGTAAAAATAAGGTTGGTCCAGGTAAGAACGTGTTAAAAGATTTTTTTCACTGACGCGTCAGAAACCAGAGAGGCGAATTCAACAAGGTGTATTTTTTTTTAAATAAACCGTTAATTGTTTATCTGTAATACAGTTCCGGTAGCGACGAACTGTCAACGGGTGAAAATATATGACAATCCATAACTGCGCGCGCACAGGAGTTATTTCCACACGTTGACAGTTCGCCGCGAACTGTTTCCGACATATTTAATCGATGACTAGAGACAAATTGCTAGATTAGAGCACTGCATGACTCACATTTTTAATGTTATGTGGTTAAAGATTGTCCCATGAATATAATAAGTGTAGATGTATATCATATAATGTTTTGTGTCAATATCAGAGAGTTATAAAGAGAAATTGTATAGGGAGTTGTTGCAGAGCTCGAATACGTCAAAGCACTTCATTACACCCACTCGGACTAGGTCTGATTATATGCAAATTAGTGTATAGTTGAAGAAGAAGGCTCCAATTAAATGATAAGAAGATAGGAAGTGTAATTGCTTTAGTGATAGACGAGGAGTAAAGCTGGTGCAGCATATCCTGGGAACAGACCTTCTTTGCACCCTCTATCCTCACCCCCACATCATCCCCCGGCCGCCCCCTGACGCCCCCTTCTCCTTGAATCGATTCTCAATAGCGCTGCCGTGTTTCCGCACAATTTTGATAAATTTCAAGTGACATTTTGACTTGATTATTAAACATGTTTGCTCGGTGATTAGTGAAGCTCGCTAAATACTGTACACATTGTATTCGGGGGATTATCCTTCGGCGTGAATCGAGGGGGTTGTCGGGGGTGTTATAAAACATTACATTACGCACCCCCGTTCGATAAAGTTATATAAGGATACCTTTTTTTTAAAACCGAAATCAACCTTTCAAGTGTCAAGGATACGTCACGATTACCTTAAAGCATTTTATTTAAACGCGGGTACACTATTCAATTACAAGTTGTTATTATTTTGAGTTAAGTAATACAAAGCAAAACATGTAAAAGGGAGAGATGAGCTGAGGTTGGAACTCTTTTGAAATAAGTTTCCATTTATTCAGAGTCGTTGTACCAAATAAGTCCGCACACAAAAAAGAAGAAAACATTCAAAACGGTCTGCAATATTCTTTTACCTTTATATTATAATACTTGTATTCATATTCATGTCTACCGCAGCATTGGCAAACAACCTTTTTAACTTAATTGAAACGGAAATTACCCAGTCGCTTGACATTTTGAATTAAATCATTACAATCTCCAGCGTACATATTATTTTATCCGAAATGTGAATGTGTCGTTAAAAGGTTGTGCTTGGATGTGGTTCAAATTGGTGAGGCAGTTAATATGAACTGGTCTTTTCAATTTGCAACCTATGTTTTTCAGCTGAATATGAAGATTGCCTCTTACTATACATATGGGTAAAATAATATTTGTCCTAGGCAACCAAGCAAAGTCCTCGGTTCGATTATAATAAACAGATAAACACGTCTAACCCAGAAATAATATATCATGAGCTCCATAGAATAAAAAACACGTTATAGAATATAGAAAATGTGAATTCGACTCAATACTAGCAAAAACCATAGATGTAAGTGTGAGTTGTATGTAAACAGGAATGAAATTTAAAATAACCGAATCATATATTTTTTAAACGTTTATCAACCCGTGGTTTGTGTGTATATTAGAAAGAAAATATTTAAGATCATTGTAAAGACATATGATAATTCTATACGAGATATATGCCAATAACAAGGATACTATGTGTGTCGCATACATCTGTGCTATAATAACTAATCACAACTATTCAATCTAAATAAATCTAAATCTAAAGTATTCTCTTCTGAAAAATGGCTACAAACAAGAAAAAAATATGATTGGAATTAAAACAGCTATGATTTAGTAATATATTATGATAGCTACAGTGTTTTGGTGTGAACAATCTCAACCTCATCACAAATACTCGGGTTTCTTAAAATAATATATAATTGTTTCCAAAATGTCGGTTAATGAAAGTATGAGAATCTTTAGATTAAATATACAACATGTCTTTAATTGAAGTTCAAATATTTTAAAGGCTTTTATGTAATTCCAATACTATCATACAAAAATATATTAAACGGGGCTTAAGAATGTTTCGTTGATCATTAATTAAATTACTGCTGTTGGTTATTTACTCTCATCTCTATACAATATAAAAAAAGAACTCTTTTAGAGTTTTTTAAAATAATTTATTATTGTTTTCAAAATCTCTGGTTATATATGTATTTATGCACTAAAATAATAAAAAAATAAGTAATTGAAATGAATACGTAATGATCAGGTGAATATTGGTGAATAAGTAATGGATTCTCAGGCATACGTCACCGTAAATACGATAGTAGAGTTACTTAGCTACACTTATGATCGCTTTTTTGTTAGTTAATGTCTCGTCTGAGCCTCGGGCGAGGCACTAATTAACAAAAAATCGATCAAAAGTACAGCAAAGCAACTGTCTTTACGGTGTACGTTTACCCAAGCTTAACACGTCGCTTCAACTTGGCTTTATACATTGTTTCATGAATGTGTAGAGTAATTGTCAAACTCCAAGACATCCGCTCAATGTGAGTGATTAATTTGTAAATAATCAAAAGTGGGACAAACCGTTTAATATCGTGTTTAAGTTGTTATTGTGGCGGAACAAATATGACAAGTTAAAAGTTTGTAAATGCTTTGAAAACTTTGCCAGCGCTTTCTCTGTTTGGGTATTTCTTTTTTGTATAAATATATAATGTAATACATACATATTTGGTTTGTCGTACACGTGTTTTATAATCATTTAAATAAAAGACCGATGCGGATTCATTTCACACTCCATCAAACACTGTCATTCCGCTGAACGAAAATAGATCCCAACTTCTGAGGACATTATTATTCCACCAATATTCTCAAACCAATATTATCATTTCCAAATGACAAAAAATATTATTGTTGACATTTGAAACTGGCGTCTAATTGGACATCTTATACGATTCTGAAAAAATATATACATATATAAATAAATACAATTTCACTAGCTGCCATCTAAGGTTTCGGTTATTGCGTACTACGCTTTATTCTCTATTAGCGAAAAATATCAATATATAATAAATCTAGGGGTAGGAAATGGGGATGAGGGAACAGTATTCTTTTGTAGAGGGTATAATTGTATTTTAAGACTAAAGAATTAACAAATAAATCTGTGATATCAGTTTTGCGGTGTAATCAGTGATGTGCCAAAGTTAAACGATTAATATAGTATTATATTCTTATTTCTATTAATGCACTCATACGAAGCTTGTACTTATAGTTTATATTACTTCATTGAACTCCTTGGGGGAAAGAATAGTTATAATACTACAATATTCGTTTGACTTTGGCACATCTCTCGGTGTGACCAATTAAACTTACCTTTGCGTGTGTTTAAAGTTAGACAAAAAATCAATATACAATAAATCTAGGAGTGGGAAAGGGAACGATGCTATTTAGATATAGTTTTGCCATATGACCAGTGATGTGCCAATGTCAAACGATTATTATAGTATCATATTATGATTTCTTAATAATACATTCATATGAAAATATTCAGATTCATCATTAATGGAGACTTTGACTTAAATTCATTGCACTCTATGGGGAAAAGGATAGTTATAATATTCGTTTGACTTTGGCACATCTCTCGGTGTGACCAATTAAAGTGAGTAGCTTTACCTCTGCGTCTGTGTAAAGTTAGTCATTTACCCTAGAAAAATAGTCGCTATTTAATACTTGCAGATGGAAAAAAAATCTGTCCAAATAGAAAGCGAATTCTGTTTGCGGCATTTATTTCCACTCGTTGACAGCTCGCCGTGAATGCATTTTTTTGTAGATTCGTTGTTGTGTTATTAATCCATCGAATTGGGAGGAGTTTTTGTGTGTTAAATGATGTTAGCCCGTCATCATTAAGATTAATTAATTTAATATAATTACCGCTCATAAGTACATTTATTAATAATTATATCAATAAATTAGGTATTTGCATTTCCTTCCCCTTGCTATGGTTGTATATAACCTAGTATTTTTCCTGTAAGAAAATCCAATTTGGAATGACAACTCCCCCGACATTCCTAAATAATAGCAAAGCAGATTGATATATCAAAAAGCTACAGTTGTTTGAAGAGAAGACGCTCGTTCTAATGAAATATTTAAATTAGTATAATTCATCAAAGTTTCAGGCGTCAGTTAGTTTTCGCACAAGTTTCAGGCGCGTCTACTTTTCAGGATAATAAAAACGAGTTATCTTCAAATACGCTTCGGGCAGAAGAATATTAACGAATGTCTGTGCTTCTGGTTAGTGAAATATAAAAATGTGTGTGATTTTTTTCTTGAAATGAGAGAACAAAGATCGACAGCTGGTGTGACACGACAAAGCAATGCAAATCCAAGTGATGCAAAACACACCGACTATATTTTATTATTATATAAATAAAGTCTGAAGCTACAATATGTTAGCTAAAGCTCCACACGAAGCACCAGGTGTCCCTATATTTTTTACAACCGCAAAACTGGGACTGGCTACAAACAAAGGGATTGATGAAAAACAACTAAAATATATAAAAGTTATTATTACATATAAATTTACGACACGTACGCACTTCAAAAAACTATCGATTGATAACCAGCACATTGTCTAGACTGTTTAGTTTAATTGATTATTTTATATTTTTAGATTGCAAATAATAATGGCGCTTGATGATCGTGATAGTGGTGAGTATTTTTTTTAATATATCGATATATGTTCCAGTTAAACTTGGGTTTCCTAGGCGTGCGTCGCCGTAAAGACGGTAATAGAGTTGCTTTGCTGTACTTTTGCTCGGTTTTTTGTTAATTAATGCCTCGTCCGAGGCTCAGACGAGGCATTAACTAACAAAAAACCGACCATAAGTGTAGCAAAATAACTCTACTATCGTATTTACGGTTACGGAATTGGACGAAAAATAATACACTCTTTCCCCATATGACTCTGTCCAGTTCTAAATAACATGCGACAAAATATCTATTTTCCAATAAGTGTGACAGAGATGAAATTAAAATATACAAATTTCCACAACACTTCTGTATAATTGCATCCCGTTTTTGTACAAAAGTACCTATTTTGTCCCATGTTTTTTAGAACGGGATCAATTTCCTGCACAACTATGTATTTATGTATACGTCTTCAGGGCCCTTTGAGAAGATTTTTCTTTATATTATCTGTTGGCAGAGATGTGCCAAAGTCTAACGAATATTATGGTATTATATAATTCATGCACAAGGTTAAACGAACTGATTGTCTTTATAAAGATTCATTACACTCTATGGGGAAAGAGGATGAAGCGACATGCAGAAAATATATATTATATTCGTTTGACTTTGGCACATCTCTGCCTGTCGATGATTTATTCAACTATAACAATTACACAACACTGTCCAGTATTCACTTTACAATCCAGAAAATCAGAGTAAAGTTGGATCGGGATTTTATATTATCTCTCAGTTGAATATTTTTTATTCGATTCGACCGATTCCATAACTTCTACTTACACCTTAAAAATTCTATATAATATCTAACATAATTCATTACATGTACATTTATCACAATTCGACTAATGGATAGCCTGTGAGTATGTGTTTACTGTATGAGTTAAGTGAAATGTAGAAACTGTGGTAAATAAAAACATAAACTTTAACCAATTGTAAATTAAAACCATTCTCGAATCCCCTTCAATACACACAAAACATTTCATTAAAATCGGTCCAGTAGTTTAGGAGGATTTCAGTGACAAACACACGCACAGAAGAAATATATGTACAACTTGTTTTTAATTGAAACTAAAATCTTTTTATCGTAACTATGTAATGTCAGTACGATCATCAATAAAATATACTAAAGGGGGCCTAAGATTTTTTTCGTATAAAAAAATAATTTAATAATTATTAAATAATTTATTATGACAGTTTGTTAATCTTTGGGTATTATTGAGTGAATATTTGATATATCATCATAGAATAACAAAAACAAAATTTATTTTCAAGGTCAAGTTCAAATGAATAATAAAGTATTTGCATTAACAACAGTTAATTTATTGTTGTTGTTGTTCTATGTTGTCATAATGTCTCAGATTGCTGAACGTGTGTACCGTTTGAGGTTATGTTTTTGTTTACGTACTATTGTTGTTTCATGAATCCTATGACGTATGCTGATAATAATACAAATTTAAATCAGGCGGTCAATCACCTAATAAGTAAATACGCAAGATTCTCAAACTTTTTAAAATAATAATTAAAAATTGAAAAGATTAACTAGCAGACTTGGACGATTAATTGTGGTGTAGATGGATTACGTGTTATGTGTTTATTCTTCAATTTAATTATTTTAGTATGAATAAAAGACATGTTGTGTATATAAATATAAAATTATGGATAAACATGCTTTTACGATACCCTAGAACCCCTTGAAATATTCTCTATTCACTTGTAAAAGTCCATTTAAAATATTTGTATTCAGACACTTTATACGTATATAAGAGAAAGGCGGTTTAAATAGAGAGTTGATAAAGGTTGGTATTGTTGTTTGTTGTGGTTGAATAATGCAAATAAGGCAGGTTCTAAGCCTGCTCGTAAAAACTACACCTCTTCTTCAGCCTCCTTAAAGTTTCAGTCTTTGACCACGCCCCGCCCCTGTCTCCCCTTATTTATCAGCTGCGCCTTTAATAAGCAGTGTTGCCATTTAATTTTTTCAGCTGAAATGGATATAGTGGAGGAGCTGTCCGCGATGAAGAGTTGCCTGGCCTTCCCCGAAGAGTTGGCTCTTAGACTCACCAATGCTGAATACCACCTCTTCTATCAGGTGCCCCCGATGGAATTCTTGAAACAAGTCACGCTGGACCTGGGGGGCGAAGGTGCTCTGGGTGCTCCGCCCTCGACAACCCACGGAACACCATGTGTGAAAAGTCTCATCAAAAGGTTTAACGAGGTAATGTGTTTAGACAAATCACTATTAATAAGACAAATCAACTATATACACTTTTTTAGACCAAATATTATATTGTAGACACTCGCAAACGGTTGTGATTGGTCTCATAGAAAAACTATAACTGCATTGTTTGAATTTTTATATTTGCTTTCTTCGCTTTTTCATGAGGCCCTATTCAATATAATATAGAGTTTGTGAGTCGTGATAATATGGGTGCGTATACTAATAGAGCTGGGTAGAATTGATGTACACGCATACGCACCACACGCACACACTCTCACTACATTATTATTTTGAATACGGCTGAAAGAGTATGATATCATATATTGAGACTTGCTTTTAATAATAACAAAAAATATCCCTTTTCACCCTGATCGTATGTAATAAACACATTTTTTTTAAACTGTTTGGGGTGAATAGAGACAGTTTTTAAACGGAACTTGGTAGTATTGGTGTTTTACTATTTATATTGAATACGGCCGATAGTTTCATTTTCACAGTGTTGCCAGCTAACTTAAGTTAAAAATAATTGTTTTGTACTAATAAATAGCAGTCATTTACAATGTTATCTATTCAATATCCAAGTATTACTTTCGTGGACGTAATTTTATTCTACACGAAAGATGCGGCCAAACAGATTATATGAAACTCGTATGCGCGCGCAGTTCGCTTTCAAATTTTGCGATTTCCATCCGTTGACAGTTCGCTGCGTACGGATTTCGTGTTCTGTTTGGCCGGGATGATATTATAGTTTTGCGGTGTGACTAATCATTGCCTTTAGGTATATTAAGTTAAGTGTAGTTTAGTATATAAACCCGCAATCTGACATTTGTATTTTGCTCAATACAAAAGGACATGAGATATTATTTCGACTTACTTTTCATCAAGCATGTTTAAAGAGATTTTGGCTTACTATTATATATATATATATATATATATATATATATATAGGGCAAAAACCAAGCATTATAGGTTCATATACCAGTTAAGCAATCAACGGCCGTGATTGGGCACATCACAAGCCTATAATATATATAATTGTCTACGGTGTGTGTATGTACAGATCTTTCAACCACCAGTGTTACCAGATACCAGATGGAAGAATAATATTTCTAATTTTTTTTTTCTACAATTAATCCCGAAACGGGTATTTTAATGATAATAATATTAAATTAATTTCAAAATAATATTAGAGGTGTGTATTTAATAATGCATAATAAATTACAATTCTCAAAAAACTTATTGGGAGACTCGCTTTTTAAATATTTTAAAAAAAGTCAATTTTTTTCTAATTAACAAAATAAACAACTTTAAAACAAAAATGAAATCAATACTCAAAATATAACCGTCGTATTAAAACACCAAGCAGAATATAAAAAAATATTAACAATTGAAAATTTCAATTAAAATTACTCTAGTAAAACCATATTAGTTTACGGTTAAACCGTCCGAAAATAAAAAAAATCCCGGCGTATTTTCGCTATAAGTAAATGATTAAAATGAATGCGTCTTTGTGTTGAAATCACGCACAGTTTCTTGAACAAAATTATATGAAATAATATATTTGTTTGTATATAAGTGAGATTGACATGTTAATAAATATTTATGAGGCTCACGGTGATTGTTAATAAAGGGCATGTGACAAGGATGTTATTTGAATAATTGAAAGATTCACATTGGCTCTGCTCGTCTCAACCATTCTTTGTCTTTCAATTACGATTATAAATATTTGACTTGATACTAATTGAATAACAGAGTCCAGGACCCATAAAAAGACCCAGGACTGCTGATTGAGATAAACGAATGCCGAATACATCTTTTGTGTACATTCAACAATTTGATTATTGCTCAAATAATATATAAGGATGTTCTCAATTATAAATTTTGATCGCCTATAACGTTGTAAATAAATATTGTCACTCATTCTTGTGGCGTCCAATATACAATTTGGGCGTCTACACAACACAATTATTAAAGAGAAAATGATCTTAACGTCACATAACCAAGATGGTAAAGGGACTTTTGACCCACCCGTTAAATTGTATTTTTTCATTATTATTTTATGGGCTTTTTAGAAAACGTAATTTGTTTTTTTTACACACTGATATAGTTAGATAATTCAACGACAGGGCGGCTTTTCCCGGCTTCTCACTGTAAATAAAAACAAATTATTATACCTCGTTATTGGTGGGATTCTCTGAGGGCATTGACGTCACATCTACCATATAATTATATTTTTTTCCAAAGTGTGTGACTTCAATATTCCCAAAAGCCCCATAGACAACAGGATTTAATTATAAATTATAATAGTTCTTGCTATTTGGTTCATTGCCTCAGTATTCACCTCACAATCCAGGAAATCAGAGTAAACATTTTAATACATTTCATGTAAGATTTGAACCCTTGTTGAAATGAGTTTATATTGTTGTTATATAAGACGACAATACCTTGTTGAATAAGACGACAATAAATGTGAAGCAACAGCCTATAGAAACAGGTTTTGTGTGTGTGTATGTGTGTTTCTACCGCCTCGCCGTCTCGCTAATTAAAATTCTATTGCGTGTACAAAACGTTTACATGATGCATGTAATTATGTATGCCGGAATATCGTATGCCATTTCTATAGATAGTTCATCGCCATGAATTAATCAAATTCCCATGTAAGTAGACAATTCGGATAGCGAACTAACGGCCGTATTCAATATAATAGTGTGATGAGAGTGTGTGCGTGCGGTGCGTATGCGTGTACACCAATACTACCAAGCTCTAGTCTATTCATACACGTATCAGATGAAGCACGACTCACTAATACAATATTATATTGAATACGAATGCTATTAATTATTTAGAATATGATAACTCACGGACGTGCATAAATAAATATTTTAAAATATAATATTGGCAGTTTTCGTGCAGTAATAAGAAGAGATCCACGGCGAAGTAAAGTATTGTAAGAAGTGTGACAGTTTGTTGATACTTGGAGCGAGTGAAAGGACGTGGACTGAAAGCAAAACCGTGTAACGCTTAGCTTCTGATCGTATATTATTACAGCAGTCAAGCCACGCCTATCATCATCATCATCATCATTGTGATTGTGACACTTGTTGTAATAAATACTCGGTTCAGCGATGCGTGATTAATTCATTAAACTCTTATTGGTTTTTCATTGCCACCTTCATACATATTGCATTGCACTCTTCTCTCCTATTCGATAAACGCATAAGTGTGTCTCCCTCACTCAACACATTTATAGTGACTACTGAGAGTGGTTGTGATAATATTGTAAACATGTTAAAGAAGTAGTGTTTGGTAAAAAGTGTGTCTAGATGTATTTGAGTCCATATGACATGTAGTAACAATGCATTTACCCATTTTACTGTGAAATATAACTGAACATATGAAGAGACATGTTTACAGTATAATGTTTGACAGCTAACTCATGTTTTTGGCCACTTGATCCACTTGTACTAAACACGCATTTAGGTACTCATGCGATATCTTATGTTTATATCTATGGATACGTCATACTTATTAAGCCTGGACACACAGATCGTGGAATCAGCTTGGTCGGATCTTTAAGCTGTTGGCTATTGTCAAAATTATGTATTAATTAATACATTTACTGGAAACAGCAAAGATAAGGACTAATTAAGACCAATATGGGTGCGCTTAATTAAATCGCCACGTCTTCGTTAGGCTTTTCAATTCATCGTTCTTTAATTTAGTTATATAAATTTGGTTGTCAAATTGCACGCGCATAGGAGGTTCATATATTTTCACCATTTGGCTAGAAATATTATCAGGAAATGAGGATGCAAACCACAAATTTCTCTGCTCTTTTCATTTGTTGCGTTCAGAATGAGTATGTGTAAGGCGCGGCATAGACATGAGTGTTGTTTGGCGGTTTTTGATGCTCGAATAAGAGACAGCGAGCGCTTGAGAGCGACGTTCGTATTCAATATAATAGGGTATGTAGGGTGTCTACGTGCAGTGCGTATACGAATAGAGCTGCTGTACACCAATCTACCAAGCTCTATTCGTATACGCACCGATACTATTCAGTTCTACCACGACTCACTCACATCACACTAATATATTGAATACAGTAACCGTGATTGGCGCTCGTGTTTGTTTACATTTCTCATTAGTTGAGATACGAGAAGCACCAAAAAGCTCTCATATTTATGCCGCGACTAGGGGCCGGTTTATTCATATAGCTCTAAACTCGTGAGCTACGTGGCTACGATTTATATGAATTTCTAGTCATATTTGAACATTCCGTACATAATATGGACTATGGTTTATTTTGCAATAATTGTAGAAATTGTTTATTATACAACCTTCATTCTGATCAAGTGCCGTTTAGTTTGTCTACATTGGGAATGAACAGAGTATAGGAGTACAACGACACTTTGGGCGGGTTTTTTCATATAGCTCTAAACTCGTGAGGTGCGTGACTACGATTTATATGAATTTCGAGTCATATTTGTACACTACATAGTTGATCATAGCCGATGATTAGATTGAAGCCATTCAGGTGCATCCTATATGAAATTTCAAAAAAAATTGCAGGGGGAAATATAGCACGAGTTTTGTTTTAGCTTTAGTTATGGCTCGCCGATATCGCCGAGTCAAGATTTGACAGTTTGTAACGAGTTAAATCTCGAAGAAACGCATTTTGCGCGTAAATCGCTGAGTGACTCGCGCTGAAAAAACTTAAGGCCAGTTTCTACAACCCGTGTTAAATCGTGTGCTACCTGGCAAGAAGTTGTACGAATCTTGTGTCATTTACAAATATTCCATTTCTTTAGCTCGTGTCAAATCTATAGCGGAGCGGTTTCGATGTGTGTATCGGAAGCATTCAAGAGAACATGGATACAGGCTACTTGAGACGAAGCTACGCGTTCGTCACGAAACTGGCATGGAGGGGGAAATATAGCACGAGCTTAATCTCGAAGAAACTAATCTGGAGTTGAAGAAACCAGCCATGAGTGTGTCATTACGTGTAGACTACTTTCATTATCTATTATGCGATCATGCTCCTATTGAGTGATATTTATATATTCACAATCCAAGAAAGTGTTTCTATATTAGTTGATATTTATTAATAGGTGAGCGCTTGGGTATCGGAGCTTGTGTTGGAGCAATCCAGCCTTGATGAACGAAGAGCCTGTCTATCTTGTTTGGCCAGGATGGCGATGGCCTGCTGGCACTATGGCAACTTCAACGGAGCCATGGAGATCATAGCTGGACTCAAGTCAGTACTTTATCAAATATAATATTATGTTATTACAGCCAGGCGTACATGGGTTGTGATGCAGGGGTTTCTTTCGGCCTTCAGCTGTTTATGAGTTCTGTAGGCCGGCGGAAACTACTTGCTTCACCGCTCAACTTCATCCACCACTATTATATCATAAATAAATTACACAATATGTTTAAATATCCGTACTAAGGATTAAAAAACTTTCAAGGTCTTCAAAGCTGAAGATGTTTTGGCACAGTATCAGCGGGGAATCCGTACCAAGTGTGGATTTCTTATCAGCCGCATTATTTTCGGCGGAGTATGAACGAGCATTGGGAAGGGCTTTAGCTATGAACGATTGCAGAGTAGTCCCCTTCTTCGGAGCCTTCCTCAGGGATCTTAGGTGTGTACATAAATAACATACTAAATGCGTTCATGCATTTACACGAAGTTTGATGTTTTAGGGAAATATTGGATAGTAATTTGATGCAAGACCCGCATAGGAGAGAAAGCACCAAAAGGGATGCGAGAATGCATCACAGAGAATCTTTCACAAGGTGGATTAATATGTTTTAAACTATAGTAACATTAAAGGAGAATATTATTTTTATGTGGAAAAACTTGCAGGGGGTCCGTGAAAAGAGATGTGTCACATTCGAAACGAGAATCTATGAAAAAACCTGAAACATCACCGGCCGGCTCCAGTCCCAGAAAAACTCACGTCAGCCCCGAAGACAACCAAACAGATCATTTATCATACAGAAAAGAATCGAGCGATAATGAACAGCAGGCTAGACTTTCCGAGGATAGTCAAAAGACCACATTTTCTCCCAGGGGATCTCGCGGTGAATCGATAAAAAAAGATAATCGGATATCTTCACTCGAGAGCCAGCAATCTTCACAGGGGAGTGTGGGGTCTAGGAAGGAGATGGAAAGTCAGACTAGTTCTTCTGCCACCACCGCCAGGAGTTCGAGGGAAGAGAGTACAAAACGCGATAGCAGGTTATCTTCAATCGACAGTCAGAACTCCTTGAGTAGCAAGAGGGAGAGTATAAGTTCTTCAACTGAGGGTCCCACGCACTCGCCGGCGTCCAGGTGCTCCAGGGGGGAGTCCATGAAGAAGGATATAAGGATGAACTCTTCAGAAAGCTCTTCAGCATGCGGCACAGTGAGGAGAGATCATTCTGTGGGTGATAGAAGCAGCTCCAAGCACCAGGCTTCGTCCAGCTCGGCCACATCTCCTCAGCCCTGCCGTCAAGTGGTAAGAGGTTTGTGTAGCTTTATTTTTGTTTTATCACCGTTTTTTTATTTTAAATTATTTAATTTTTTAATTTATTTCCTCTCCAACAATATTATTATACCATATTGAGATGATAGAGGCGGTCATTTCGTTATTTATTATTCAAAAAAATATGCGTATTTCGTCCAAGCTATGAATATGAGATTGATACATTTTACGACACAAGTTTTTTTATGACCTCCCAAAAGAATTTTTTATTTAAAAATATAGTGAAGCTCGCAAAAAAATACTTACCACAAAAGCTCGACAGATTATCATAAAAAATGTACATCTGATGCAGATTCCATCATGATACAAAATAATATATTTTATTTAGATAAAACTTCCATAGAAATGACCGCCATGTAAAAAACCTCGGCAATAATATTTTACGTAAGAATCGGATCAGTTTAGAGCATGTAGTTGTACAGCAGATTAAGTAAACAGTATTGCCATATGATACTAACATCATATACTCACTTATTAATAATAACCGAAGATTCTCAAACTCTCATAAAAATAATCGTTTTAAATATTTAAATATTTGATTTTGAATTAAAGACATGATGTATAGTCTTTTAATTAAACCAAAAAAAAACACTTTGTGCTACACAGCACGAGTTCTGATGTGGTGCGAAGGCATTTTATTGGTCAAAATCAATCACGTGACAATAAATGCGTAAGCAATAAAATGTTTTCGCGCTATTATACAAAAATACATGAAATGAACTTTATATAAATCAATCTTTGCCGAGTTTATATTTCGTGGATTATTTATAATCATTTAATTTATTGTAATTTTATTTAAAATCAGTACATAGCGTCGTTTGATGGATGCGAATCTAGTGGATCGTGGAAAACAATCGGTCCTGAAGGAATGCTCAATTTGGAAAAAGTTTACAAAACCCAAGCGGTTATGGATCACATCGCTTCATTTCATCAGCATCATCATTCATTGGTTAGGAAATATGGAACTGCAGATTTTGCTGATTATTTAAGGTAAATCATTGCTATAGTGAATATTGTTGGATTTGATGTTAATTAAGTTTTAAAAATGACAGAGATGTTTGCGGTGCCTTGACAGAGCCAGTGTTCGATCTGAATTCTGGTGAGGGTAGTGACTTTGCGCAGAAAAATAGATTACTCAGAGGTTACGGTCCGCAACCAATTGTGCCTACGCCTTTTTGGGAAGATGAAGCCTTGTATGAAGTCGAGGCTGCATCCCCTTATGTGCCAGTGCAACCCTTGCCTCACGATCATGGAGTCACTATGTTTCCTCTACACAATGGAGACCATCACATCATTCAAGTGCGTTTATCACAGATTTGATGATTGTTATAAGATCTAATTGTATGTATGCTTTTAGATAATGCACCACGGTTGCTCGGCTGTGCTCTGGGACGGTGATCAACATGTAACCTGCCATATTAGACTAGAAAGATCATGTTCTTTGATAACATGGTGCAAGCCTCCGTGGAGACAGCCTAGATCATCTCAAGCTCTTTCACAAGGTTTATATATATTCACATTACATCTCATTAATATGCATAGATATAAACATAAGATATCGCACGAGTGGCTTAATGCGTGTTTAGTTCAAGTGGATCAAGTGGCCAAAAACATGAGTTACCTGTCAAACATTATACTGTAAACATGTCTCTTCATATGTTCAGTTATATTTCACAGTAAAATGGGTAAATGCATTGTTACTACATGTCATATGGACTTAAACATACACTCAAATACATCTAGCCTCACTTTTTACCAATGACTACTACATATTTACAATATTATTGCGTTTTAATAATTATAAATGCATGAGGGCCGCCGCCAAAGTATTGTCACAGCCACTCTCAGAGGCCACTAGGAAATTTGCTGAGTGAGGGAGACACACTTATGCCTTTATCGAATAGGAGAGAAGAGTGCAACAATACACTGATACATTGATATTTATCATTCACTTGCCTGGTCATATAATATCAGTGGTGTTTTATTCATTATTCCCAATTTAGGATTTTACAATTAGTAATTTTTACTCCTATGGATTTGATGACAAATTATTTTATGCGTGATTTATTTAGCATTATTAATTGGTTTATTTAGCATTTGAGAGAAATTATGGATTTTAGTTTCTCGGTTTGATGGTCAAAGTGTTACTGAAAACCAATAGAAAGCCAAACATTTAGGCCGAGTTTTTCCATGCTTAGTAAATTTGTAACTTTATAGATAAACCGCGCGTATTAAAATAATTTCAATATATGAGAAATGAATGGGATAATAATAACACTTTTAATGTGGCAGACTTGACGATGGACACATCTGGACAATCTGATGTTTCACTATCGTTGAATCCTGAAGAAGTGATACCTCCAAAATATACATCCAACCAAATATACGAATCAGATTCTAGCGTTGTCGCCGAGGATGGGTAAACTAATATTTTTAATATTTCAATAAGCCGATTACTCATAATTTTGCATTTTAGATATTTAGATCTGCAAAATGTGAAAGACCTCATAATTGGAAGCTCGAGATTAGAAAATAGAGAAGTACAAGAACTGATGTCGGCTGCTAAGAAGCACGGCTTGGAAGATGTTCACGTGATTGGTTTGCTTTATGGAAATAATTTGAACGACAACAGGACGATTTATCTTTTAATGCCGATGCAGTCATTTAGGTATTCTGAACAAACTATTTATATAATGGCGGGATTTGATTACATATTGTTTATTATCTTCAGAGTGTGGTGTATAGGATTAATGAGATCAATTAAAGGACTCATGAAACAAGCTCAACTGATTGATGGGAGTTTAACTTGGTTACGATACACGTATGTATCACTTTATTATGAAGATGGCTGTTGCTGTGAACCGTTGGCTTCAGATGCCATTAAGGTAATTATACATTTCTAATAATCACTAAAGCTTCTATAGCTATTCTTTAATATACAACTGTCTTATACAATATTTATTAATGATATTATTAGGCGTTTGGTGGAAGAGATTGGACGAAAATTGGTTTAGCTAGTGCCTTACCTTCTAAAGGAGTTACCGATCCGGAACCGACAATTTCTTCAACTTTAAAAAATGTTTCATATATGAAGTTTAAGGTAAATAACTATTGCATTCTTTTTGAATATCAATGCTACATGATATTTATTTATTTTGTAGAAAAACAAATCGACCTCTGAATTAAAAGCTTGCTCATCTAAAATAATGGGACACTCATCCGGTACTAGAAGCGAAGATGAAAGTCATCATGTATCACCAAAACATAGGTTGTTTAACATTCAATTAATTTAAAAGTTAGTGGTTATTATTGAAATTTTATAATATATTATAGGAGCTCATCATCGAGTGTATTATTATACAAACGACAACACAGACACAGTTCACTCACATCCTCATCGTTAACGGGAGTATCACCAAATTTTAAAGGAAGACCCGATATCGGAAGGTAATTGCTTATAATAATTTAAATACTGATTAATCTCATTAACTTTATACACAATTTTAGTTTAAAACGAGCAGATAGTAATGAAAAGTTATGGCAAAAGGTGAAAGCACTTAGATCAGGGTCGTTTGGCATCGACACACAATTAGATTTCAAAGATTTTGTGTCCCTCTATCGCTCTTTCAGGTAATAAATAATACAGATATATTTTTAAAGATAACACTTTATTGGGATACATTTTTAGTTTACTGATGAGAAAAGATCTGAGAGATTTGTTCGACCAACTTGCTATGACAAGATCTAAAAATATTTGCTCTGAAAAAAGTCAAAGTTCTCCAGAGTTGTTTCATCCGAAGAGTTTCCTAAAAAGTGGTAAGTGACATTTATTATAATATGTTTTAATCAAATTCTAACTGTTTGATATTTTAAGGTTTGCTTACAAGGAATGGATCTTTGGATGTCGAATTTGCTGGTGACAAATCGAAGCGGAAAAAATTATTAGAAAGTTTGGCATCGGCGAGTATTGTTGAGAATTGTGCCAGATTAGAAGATAGTATGCTCACAATGGCCACATTGAAGAAATTCTGTCAAACTAGACAAATGGAGGAAAAGACTGACCAAGAATTGAGCCTTATTGTGCAGGTATTTAAAAAATCTATTGTCTTTTTGAAGAGATTATTAATGATTATTTGTACAGCGACATGAGCCTGATCCGGCACTTAGGATGGAGAATTGTCTATCGTTCGAAGGTTTTGCTCGGTTCCTAACTGACAAGGAAAATTATGCTTTTGTTCCTGAAAAAACACAATCAGCTACTAGACTGGCTGCAAAACTGTAAGTATATAAATCGTTATGATTAAGATTATTAAATGATAAATTATATCTCTTTTCCTACAGGCAATCTCTTCTCTCCCCAATGAGACATAGATTACAACAATTCCAGGTAGATTTGTTTTTAAATACACTTTGTGATTTAAATTATTGAATGTGTATATTTTTTTGTAGGGATGTGATGAAACTTCAATGGATGGACCGCTTAGTCAATATTACATAGCGTCTAGTCATAATACATATCTTACCGGACATCAGCTCAAAGGAGAATCATCTGCGGAGCTTTATACTCAGGTTAGTGAACTTTACTAGCATTTTCATTAAAATAATTGTTAATAACTTATTGTATGGATTATATTTATTTTTTCGGGGTGTCTGCTTTATATAATATATAAATTATGTATGCATTGAATGTTTCCTAAGGTAGGCATGCTGCATAGGGATACCCCATTCTAATATACCCAACAATATGTGTACCTGTTATTTAGTTCAGGATAATAAAATCTAATACCAACTAGATCCAATCATCAGTTTTTATATTATACATAATATTATATATTTAGCTCTGAGATTAATTCAAGATATTGGCAGATCCAATTATCAGACAAAGGTATTTCTACACTTCCATTGAGGTTATTTAGTAGAGCATTTGTTAATGGACATGAGGCTTGTGATAATAATAACACGAAAATTTATTTGTACTTTTTATTAAAATTTAAAATCAATGTGTAGCACTTCTTCTATACCAAAATCTCGCTCTGTAGTCATCACTGCAAGTCAAGAATGCAGGTGCCGTCTTTGAATGGACAATGTATCTGAAATCATACAAAAAAATAAAAGACTTGAAATGAATTCAGTTAACGGTAGTAATTACCTGACAGATCCGTTGTGACCAAGCGACATTAATTGGGCTCGCGATGCATTTCTCGAGTTCCAAGCGCACAAAGAAGTTGTCGCTTCGTCCGGGAAGAGAACATAGTCCTCGGTGTGATTGAACACCGCTTGTACCAAGTGTTCTTGTTTACCTGTTAATATTAAATGAAGCCGTATTAAATATTACATTCTAAATATATTGATTAATTACCTGTTGTTCCGGCGCCGGTGTAAGCGATGAGACACCTGCTCGTCGTCAGCTCCCATAACTTTATTATTGAATCTTTACCCGATGATAATAAATACTTGTTATTTCTAGTAAAGGCAACGGAAGACACTTCGGCCCCGTCGTGAGCCGACAATAAAGTATTTACACAACGATTCGAAACTCCGTCCCATAGTTTAATGCTGCCGTCTTTTCCTGCACTCGCAAACAACTTGCCGTTCGGAGACCATCTATTTTAATAAATATTATATTAGTGATAGTTCGTTTGGGTTACAAATTAAATCTAAAATGATACTAACTTGACACAATTGACAGATTGTTTGTGATGATGGCTAGGAACGGGACATACAAAACATAATCCGGTCGTTACATCGTACAGGCGAATTACGGGATGTGTTGTGATTGCTAAAATATGATTTCCGAGGGGATGAAAATCAACATGAATTACAGGCTCAGCATCCTAAAAATATACATTATTTAATTCCCTTAATTTAGGCAACAGCAAATATTCCAAACAAATCTTATTTAAAAATATAGTATTCTTATAAGCATTACCGTAATAGTTCTGTGTGCTTTCTTGACTGACGGCTTTGTAATATCAAATAGTTTTATAGTATTATCACGAGATCCACTAACGAGCAGTTGTTCTTTGGGATGGAAATCCAAACAGGTAACCTCGTCCGTGTGATCATACCTGTAATATTAATTAAACAATAAGCAATAAAAAATAAAGCCACACTTATTAATAATATTCATTACAATGTTCTGATAACGGGATGTCCTTGTGTTTCTCTTCCGGCTTCCATTTCATCGGGCGCCGATTTGGCCAACATTCTCTCGACATCTAAAATCTGTAATGGGAAAATTAGACAATATTTAATCGTGGTCGTCGGTAACTTGAAATAAAGATTAGTATCATAACCTTTATACTAGCATCGACACTGCCTGTCGCGACTAATTGGCCATCATTACTGAAGGCTCCGGCCCTGCATGCTTGTTTATGTGAAGTTACATAGGCCGTTTCATAAAGAGCAGGTTCAGGAGCCAAACTGCACGCATCTGATTCGAATTCCAAATCTAGAATTAAAAATATAAAAATTAGATAATGTAAAACTAAATATTATTTGTATAATAATATACCAAGTCCTGAATTGCCGACAAGATATTCTCCAGCGCCAGAATTATGTTTCTCTCTCATGTCCGGCTCATTTTGTAACCCCACCATAAAGAGGTGCATAAGACTGAAATATAAATAAATAGTATAGATGATTGTTTGTGATAAATCTAAAGATTGTACTCACCGATCACTCGGAGGACATGGTGGATCAGTGTGCAAAGTAGACGCTAGACTTGCGGCTTGTGTTTGATGGCCATCATAGTATAGTTGGCTGCAAATCACCATTAGATTAGTTTATATTTCTTAACGACGAAAACCTCGTTTATGTATATTTAATAACCTGATGATGTGCCTGTACAGCAAGTCCCTGTTCTTCACCACGTTGTCAGGATTAAGAGGTGGAAGTGTGTTGTTGCTGTTACTGTTGTTACTATTGCTACTGTCCTGAGACGGCATCCTTAACATCCTGAACCACGATCACAACAGACGCCGGCGAAATGACAACTGTCAACTAAACCAGTGTTGCAACTAACAAACGACAATTATTTATGCACATTAAATATTTCAATAAATATAATATTATCAATGATAAATAGATTATAAAATATGGGTGATTATTAAAAAATATTACTTTAAACTATTCGTTCACAAAAAATCAATACAACGCTTCTTAGAATGCGCGCGCAGTTTAAAATTGCGTCATTGGAAACTTTGTTCATTCATTAAATTTATTTATTGAGTATTTAATGATGAGAAACTATAGTAAAACAGTTTGTTAATACAGCTTATAGTATAATTGTCGTAGGCCTATACTTTTGTGTTTACTAATCATGAATTATTATGACAGTTTTTTTATAATTACAAATTGATTGGTAAAAAGGAGTTTTAAAATTGCGCAAATATTCAAACATGACGATATGTTTCTGTGCTTTAAATATTATAATAATAAATAGGTTTGTGATTATGGAACTGAACACATCAAGTACTCTTAGAAAATTTACAAGATGAAACTACAGAAGAAAATAAGTAACTGTTGATATGAAGTATACGGCCGTATTCAATATACTAGTGTAATTAGAGTGTGTGCATGCGGTGCGTTAGCGTGTGCACCAATACTACCAAGCTCTAGTGAGCAAGCTCTATTCGTATACGCACCAATACCATCTAGTACGACTCACTAACAATATCTTGGGGCTTCACACTAGCAATTATCGATTAATGGGCATTTGAATTAAAAATATTAAAATGTGTAAATGATGTCCAGGTTCTATTACGAGGATGCAGATGTGTTGAGCTGGATTGTTGGGATGGTGATGATGGTAATCCAGTAATTTACCACGGTCATACTTTTACCACCAAAATACCATTTAGAAGAGCCGTGGAAGCAATCAACAGAGGAGCTTTTGTAACATCTCCATATCCTCTTATATTGAGCATCGAAAATCACTGCAGTCCTCCTCAACAAGTTGTCATGGCTGAAACATTCAAAGTAAGCTTCATTCCATACAATATATATTCTATTATGTAACATAATCCTGCCAATTTGATAGACTGTATTCGGAGACAAGTTGGTCACGTCATTTCTCTTCGACACTGACACATTGGACGAGCCACGCCTTCCAACTCCTCGCCAACTAATGTATAAAATCCTTCTGAAAAATAAGAAATTGCCTAAAGTGGATCATCAACCCACGTTATCCATTCAGCCGCAAATACAGCCGGGTCCGTCGATAAAGTGAGTTTAATTAACACTCATTTGAAGGGGGTTAGTTATTAAAATAAACAATCATTGTAGATATCCACAAAATGGTAAAAGTGGCAGTGATCCTCCCCGGACTTGTTCAGTTATATCGGCCCAGAGTGTTGGTTCTTCTGTTTCCGTATCGGAATACTTTTCAGACGAAGAATACGACGACGATGACGAGGAAATGTATGGTAAGGAAATTCTAAACATCCACACAAATGTAGTTTTATTTAAGCGATGTTTATTTACTTTCAGAAAAAGAATTGCCTTGTTTGCCGGGTTATTCTGAGGATAAAATCGGCGCCGCTTCAAAGTCTATTTCGTCGTATTGCGATATTATGAAAAGCGACAGTGATAACGATCCGATTAATTTGCTATTGACAAATTGTAAATCGCAACCCAATCAAAATACGGCCGTGGTGCGAAAAAGAAGCAATCAAATCGCCAAAGAACTCAGTGATATGGTTACTTATGTGCAAGTAAGTGTTTTTGATATATTTTTTTTAAAGTCAAACACCCCAATAACTGACAAACCAAATGACATTAAAGGCAGTTTAGAGTTAATACTTATATTAGAACTATTTATGCATCATTTTATATTATCGCTCACAAATTTGTAGAGTATTTTCGGATATTATAAAATTAAAACACTTGTCCATAACAGGATATCTAACGAAAAGTTTTTTTTACACAGATAAATTTTGAGCTTATTAGTAAATAAGTGATTTTACGGAAAAGGGGCGTATTCTGTAATCTGCCCTTATTCCATCCAACCCTCCAATTTGACTTTGGAATCAAAATGCGCTTATACCGCGAACAAAAAATATTTTATTCAATCAATAACCACTTATTACTAAAACAAACAAACCTCGGTCAAGAGGGTGAAAAAAACATGTTTTCAAATGCTCACAATTGTAGAGCACAGCGCGGATTACATTTTTATTACACATATTTAAAAAAATTGCATTCGATTATCCCATGAATATTATAATTTATGTATGATAAGTGTAGATGTGTATCATATAATGTTTTGTGTAAATATCAGACAGTTGAAAGAAAATAATAAAGGAAATCGTTGCAGAGCTCGAATACATCAAAGCACTTCATTACATCCACTTGGACTATGTCTGGTTATCATAAGAAAGATTAAACAGAGTTTCACAAATACTAATTATGTTCATGTCAGTGTTGCCTCAGTCAGATGATATTTATACATCCAGTTGTCTGGCATTCTAAATCGGTGATACCGGTTTATCTTACATTGTGTTTCATTTTTTGTCTAGGCTATAAAGTTTAGGGGTTTGAATACTGGATTAGGACCACCAGGCGGTCTAAGATCGCCGAATAAAACTTTCGGAATTCCTTCCACGTCCGGGATTGTAATGTGTAATACTTCTTCATCCACAACTGGACCCAGAAGCTTTGATTCTTCAGAAAGTGGAGACAGTGGCGGTGCTCAGGTACATTTAAAACTATTATTTCTCTGTTTGACATTCAAATAACTGATTCTTCAAATAGACAATAAGAAGAGGCGGAGTGTCCAACAGCCATCATCCATGTTACCAATGCTGCACTCTCAGTGAACCCTTGGCCAAGAAAATATGCAGGAAGCACACACAAGCAGTTCTGGCGCACACGCAGACTCAATTAATGAGAACTTATCCGGCAGGGTTTGTATTTATTATTTAGTATAGTTACTGTATTGAAAGCTGTAGGTGCGAGCATAATACATTATATTAGTTTGAGGATTGATTCTTCAAATCTGGAGCCGGTGCAATTCTGGTCGTGCGGTATTCAAATGGTGGCCATGAATTATCAGACCGAAGACGCGGCCATGTCTTTATATGCTGCAATGTTTGAACAAAATGGATGCCTGGGATATGTTAGGAAGCCGAGTGTGATGTGGGATCCTGAGCACATCATGTATCGACGGTAAGACAACAACAATCAATTATGATATTGTGAGGTCCTCAAACGTTAGAAAACTAACAAAAGAGGAAGTAGAGATTTTAAATAAACACAAAATTTAAAGTATCATGAGAGTTTTAAAGGAGAAGCGTATGTGTTCGATAATTGCTACAGTGTAGTTATTCAATTTTGCGGATTTTCTTTTAATACCTTTATACTGATTTAGGCACTTTCTGAAATATGAAAACAAAGCATATGCTAAAATATCAGAACCAGGGCCGGCGCTAGGGGTGCAGGGCCTTGGGCAAGATGAATTTTGTGGGGCTCTTGACACAAAGTGACCAGATTATTTTTGAGAAGTGGAATATGTGGATCTTATTGAAACACATATGGTGGGATCGTATTAAGTCCTGGTCAAACAAAACATGAAATCTGTTCGCGGCGAACTCTCATCGGGTGGAAATATGAAACAGCGCGTACAGGAATTTTTATTCACAGATTTCGCGTTCCTTTTGGTTAGACCTTTAAGCCAGTAACTTTTAATAAGCATGGAAAAACTGGGCTTCCAAATCGGGGGGGCTGGAGTAAAGGACTAGTAGGTCAACTACACGACCCACTCTACACATTTTAAATTAATCGATCGTGATTTATAGTTTCAACCCGATGGAAAAAGAATTCGACGGACTGCACAGTTGGAGAGTTACAATCAGTATAATAAGTGGACAGTTTGTCTGTGGTTTTAACCTGGCCAGCTCCGGTATTGGAGTGTCCAGCTCCAGGGATCCTGCTGTCGAAGTTGAGCTATGTGGAGTCCAGGCTGACTGTGCCAGGGTCAGAACAGCGCCAGCCAAGGGGAATAGGTTGAATCCCATTTGGAACGAAACATTTAACTTTAGGGTAACAAATATATGAATAAACTAAATAGACAAGTTTTAATGCTTATTTTAAAAACAGGTGGTGTTTATGGACCTCGCTTTCTTGAGGTTCACCGTATTTGATGCTGACACCAATTATATGATCTGCCAAAGAGTGGTTCCTTTGAAATGTCTAAGACCGGGATATCGCCATGTTAGATTACGTTCTCCATCAAACAAATCATTGCAGATGGCCTCTTTGTTGATATTCTCCCGATCAGAACAGGAAGGCTGTGGCTCTAATAGAAAACCCACTCACTTCCTGACCGTTTACGGTGTGACTACTAGTGAGCCTTACACAATATTGAAAATATCTGAAGATACTACAGTGGAAGAGGTAAGTCACGTTATTCATGTATAAAAAGCTGTATTAAAATATATTTAATGCTGTAAAGGTGTTGGGAGCCTGCAATAGAATTACCGGGAGTGGTGGTGGGGGCAAGGCTGTTTTAGTAGATACAAAAGCTCCTGGTGGTCCTCGAGTAATGTCTGGAGGAGAGAGGTCTCTTACAGGACACAGTCTCATGCTAAAAAGAGTTGGAGATGATCCCACCAGTAGAGCTTGGCTTACAACTCTCAGGTTTGTCATAAATAAATATTCCTTTTGAATCTAGCAAACTAACTGCAATGTACCATAGACAAGGAGAAACTGCCGAGGAGTGCAAAGTCAACAAAGATGAAGCAAGTTTTTTGGCCTGTGTTCATGACGTCTCTCCTGAAATTCCATATGTAATTGTTAGAGTTCCAACAAATGCGACAGCAAGGCAGGTTTTGATTCAAGCTCTTTCAAAAGCCAGAAGTACAGCAAACCCCGACAGGTATTTATTTTCAATTAGCGACCTGTCACATTAGAGCGTGACGTATTTTGTGGGCAAAAACAGTATGGTCACAGATTCAAATCCTAGTCGAATTGATGAGGCAGAGCAGTCCGGTGTATTAACATAACTCTCCATAGATCTTCCAAAAAAATCTACGGGAATAAGGAAATATTTCACAAACTCCCTCTCCTTCATTCGAAGATCTCTAGTGAGGAATTTTTCTTCCGTATTTCGTTTCTGCTCGCTCAAGCTGTTACGTCGTTTATACGTGATCCTCTAATTTGAATACTCTACTTACCTTATTTTATTCAATTTTAATTCTTCAGTCATGCATTGGAAGAGCAACTAGACTGGGGTTTCCGCGGTGGAGGAACCCGAAGAATTATAGGTGAAGATGAAGAATTGTATGCAGTACAGGTAAATTCTAAACACTATACAAAATAAACATCTCGTGTCTAACAAATTTGATACATTTTCAGGCTAATTGGAAAACAATAGGTAGATTTGTTATAAGAGAAAAACCGTTGGCCGGTCAAAACCTTCCCAGACACAAACTCGCCATTGCTAAATTAGGTAGAGGGTTTAGCCTAACTAAAGGTGCGCTGACTGGTAAGTCGACAATCTTTAAACTAAATACTGCCTTAGCTGCTTGTGTAAAAATAATCCTTGTTTTAGCCACGGGAACATCATGCTCCAGTATAATGGGCGCAACGAGTAAAAAGCCTATACAAGCAGCAAGAAGTGATCCGACTTCAACAACCAAGTATTATATAGACAAATATATAAAAAACAAACAAATATACTAACCAATTCATCATTTCTAGAAGAAAAATGTCCACAGTGGGAAGTATGTTGGGGCGTTTTACAGAGTCCAAAAGGGAGGTTAGTATAAATTATAAAATTATTTCTTTGATATTATCTTTGTAATAACTAAAATTCAAATCAAAAGGTGCATTCTGAAGGAGAATGCTTCAGTGGTCCAGAGGAAGACTTCTTCCCATCATCAATCATAGCAACCAATCTCGATTATCACAGACATTCATCTTCATCTAGCATCAAGATTGATCGGGGAAGATCAAGTTCTGGTTCTCTGGGAGGCTGGAGTGCTCATCGAACCAGCCATTCTAGACCCGAAGACTTACTGAGCGCAACTGTAGCCAGATTCAAAAGAGTCTCCATGCGAAAACTTCGTCAGTGGAAATCTTGAGTTTGGCATTTCCTGGCCGAGGGCTATCAAGGTCTGAACCAAACTCTTTGGATCAACAAGGAAAATGCCCAAAAGCCAGAAGAAGAAGATGCCCAAGATAATATTAGCAAAGTCTCATCTGCTGAAGTTATAGAAACTCTTTGGGAATTTTTGAAAACCGGCGTGGTGATTAATGAAAAAAACGAAACCAACGACGACCATCCCAAGGTTGAAGATGATATGGATAAAATCGAATATATGAACAGTCCAGAAGATCAAAACTGTAGTGAAAGAGAATCCAGACCGAACCGAGGCGCAGGACAGGTTGCCAAAGATTTATTCAAAGTATTGTTCGAGACGATTAATTTTAAATACAAACATCCGGATGATCAAAATAACTTGATTAGTCCCCAAGAATCCACAACAAAAGATGAAGATTATGACGAAAAAGAGGATCTTCCCGATAATTTATTCGAACATAAGCTAAACAACATGCTGGGATTTTTCGTCAATATTATGAAAAGTCCCAAGTCGGATGTTATGGATCGAGTGAGAAGAAAGAGCAGCTGCTTCTGGTCTGAAGTAAGTCCATCGGATTTCAGCAGAGAAGAAACAGTGAGCGACACATCATCAGATGAAGACGTAAACAAGCATACCAATGACGAAAAGATGGAAACCTTTGAAGAATTCCTCAAGCATTCCGAAAAACTGTTTCGCTTGAACGCAAAAGAAAACATACAAAATAGCTTAAATCCTACAAATACTCAAAAAGATGATTTTAAGATATCATCAGCAGAGCTGAATGAAAAGCCATTTCCTTTGAAAGATGTGATCGATCTGAAAAATGACAGAAGGCGCAAATCAAGTACGGCAGCGAGAATTTTGAAACGAAAACAAAAATCACTCGATGAAAGTACGAGCATGCTCAAGATTAACAGAGATAAGATTCGTCCCGATGTGCAAAAGAAAACATCCCTAGCCGAAAACAAGTTAATAAAAGAGATGAGTGGAAGCTTCACTAATTTGTTGAGGAGGTTTTCGCAAGAATCAACAGAGATACAGTACATCGATGAAAGTCCAGACACCGTGAAAAACAAAGAGAGTATTGTATTTAAGAGTCAGGATAGCATCGATAGTGGAACAGAAGATACGGTGTTTAGTAAAAAGTCTAGTTTCCGGCGGGCTGACACTGGATCTAAACTAAACATGTTGATTGAGTCTAAAATAGCGATAGCCAAACCTGACGACTTCGAGCTGAGTCCTGAAGAAGACCAGCGGAATGTCTTTGAAAAGAGAGAAAAGGTTCGGGTGTTCAAGGACATGGGGACAAGCTGTGACTTGATGGATCCTTGCGGAAGAGACCAGTGGTCGCTTACTTCTGGAAACTCCCATGATGAAGATGATCAAGATGCTTATCTGATTAGACCGGATCAACTTGCCGAATTGAGGAGATGCGCTGAAGTGATATTTAAAGAAGTACAAGGAACTCTGGACGAGCCAAAACCTGCAGGAGTTAGCATAGATGTCCAGTGCGATGCCTTGGGTAACTTCGACAATATCCTACCATTGTTTACTGATAATACATCAAACAAAACTGACCATGACGGAATAACAAATGAAGCCAATGACTCTGTTTATTACAGGTCAGGATTGGAAATGATCAATGAAAGTTTCGAGACAGAGGAACACGACGATGAAAAGTAATACTGAAAACAAAACCATATCAATTAAAATACAAGCACTGTTTGCACTTTTATTTATTTATACATACGACAAAGAATACAGAATAGTGCAATTTTATCAAAGTTGATGTAACATGCAATAATATTGAGAATCAACACTATAGTCTGTTCTAAAGTTATGCGTGGATGGAAAATATGACAAGTCTCCTAATGCAGGCCACAGACGCTACAGTTTGACTGTACAGATCTACGCTGCAATCCGGCGTCTGTGGCCTGCATAAAGTGTGACATTATGGGTAGTAAAAAGTTGTAGGCGTGCGCATTATTTTGTCTGATTTTGATTTGTATCCAGAATCGATTCTAAGTAAAACA
Source organism: Agraylea sexmaculata (assembly GCA_022606485.1). Lineage (NCBI taxonomy): Eukaryota > Metazoa > Arthropoda > Insecta > Trichoptera > Hydroptilidae > Agraylea > Agraylea sexmaculata. The sequence goes on from JAGTTH010005550.1 coordinate 45,088, forward strand.
ATATATCACACTGGGTTGTAAATATGGATTAAAACTGACAAATCACTTATACAATCCGAATGTCAATAGTGAAATGCGATCGATCGCTCTGCCTTGAATCGACCAATCACGTGCCCTGTCCCAACCGCGCCATTTTATTTACCCCCACCACACAAAACTTTCTGACAGAAAACATGTACATATTGTAAATTAATTATTTTAAAACAATGGCAATAAATTCGCATTGGAACATATTAAAATATTTTAAGTGACCGTGATTTTGTATATAATAAATATCCTTAATCACCAAATCTCATAACCAGAACATAATTTTGATTGTCATTTTAAAGGCACCAGTTCCTAATTAGACCACATTTCTTTCACAAAAGTGACCAGACAATAAAGTCGATTATTATTTTAAACGCCATTCATTCTACAAAACTGGAATATTTTATTTGTTATTTCGACAACGACATACATACATACTTTCGAAAACCATCATCAGATTATTATTATTGTGTAAATGAATGGGACCAATATTAGTTATGTTACGGTCCTGAAATATATTATATAAAGCATATCTATGAAATTACAAATTTATACTTGTTAATTTTGAGAAATATAATGATGCATGTTTTCAGTGAACAGCTTTAAGTATTGAAATTATTTACACAGATATTTTATATGTTGGATGTATTGAGCATGTGTCGCTTTGTTCAATAAACTCTTTTTTAATTATTACAATTGTTTTATTCAAGGCCTGTTTGGTAAATATTTAAAAACGACATGTTGTCCTCTATTTACTTGTAGCTGGGCCAAGATTCTCTTTAATTCCCTGTGGATTGAAATCTCCATATGTCGTAGTTGTTCACGAACTTCTCCTATAAATTAATTAATATAATTTATTATGGCAACACTGATATTATGACTGAGGCCCGTATTCAATATAATAGTATAATAGGAGTGTATGCGTGCGATGCATATTCGTGTACACCAATACTACCAAGCTCTAGTCTATTCGTATGCAAACGATCATTAACACACTCTTATTAACTATTATATTTAATACAGGCCTGAGATTCTAGAAGAGGAAGAAATAATAAAGAGACTAACCCTCCATGAGGTGGCAAAAGGCCTAATTTATTTTTCTATATCAAGAGCGAATAGACTATAATTAAATTGGGTATTTAATAAAGGGAAATCACAATAACTAATCAAATGGAATATCATGCATTTTTTAGGCACCATACATACAACCTATTAATTAATTAAATATAATTATTAATACATTTACATAAAAATATACTGGTTGAATTTACATGGCCGGGTTAACACTAGTTAATAATTAAAATCCTTATTTTCGAATTGTATTTGATTACCAAATCAGTTTCTATATGTGCTCATTATTATTTTATAAGTTGAAAAAAAAACTTTTTTTGTCTTAGTACAAATGGTTAAACTTAGTAAAAATGCAGTAGCTTAAAAAGTGACATTATTAACACATAATTTATCATCATTTTAGTTTACCAAGGATGGGAAAACTTAACCTAACTCTTCTAATAGGCAATGATTATGACACTATGGTTGTCTAGGTAATATTATTGAATAATATGATATTACTAACTAGCTTTGCAGACTCCTTTAAGTTGTCTAGAGATAGTTGCATTAGCAGTGGCTGTTATTTTATCAGTGACAATGCTGCACATGGACGCCTCCACTTGCATGGCTTCTCCATCATCATCATAGTCATCATGATCTGCCAACAAATAAATTGTGAACTAGTCGAGTGGACCTTTCCCACGCTGTTCTTCTTTATGTACACAATGATCTATAAAATGGCCTAAACATCCGTTCGTCGCCAACTGTACCGTGAACTTGGACCTCGTGTCCTTGAATTAATTAAACCATAACTTACCTGTGATGTAATTTAAGGGTCGACAATTGACCGTGCAGCTCATGATAATACACAAAACCACCCCTAACAGCAACGAGTCCATTGATTGTGTCGACTATTCGATGAATGAAGAGCGACTGAGGGTCTATTTTCAACATTTTGCCGGGCCAATTCATTCTCGACACACACGGTTAACTTTTAAATACATAAATATGGCCGCGGTGTACTGATTATTATTTTGAAAGAATATTACGCATTTTAGGCGTGGCTTGACATCAAAGACATCTCTTAACATATGTATTTGTATTTTTGGTTTAATTATAATGTTGGGGGGCTGGCCATGTGGCTGGCAATAAGCCAATCCACTCCTCGGGACGCCCTTCACCTTCTCGACCTTCGCCAAAATACAATTAGTCCAGTTTAATAACAGCACTTAAGGTTTCCATCTCTGGCTTCTCGGTTATTCATAGTTTATTTTATCTAATTCATAGATATACACATTAGATATCGCATTACATATAAATAATTCGTGCATTCTTCTCTCCTATTCGATAAAGGCATGATAAAGGATAAAGTGTGTCTCCCTCACTCAACACATTTCTAGTGACCCCTGAGAGTGGTTGTGACAATATGCGTGGTGATTAAAACTCAATAATATTAAATACATGTTAAAGAAGTAGTGTTTGGCTTTATGGATATTCCTTGTAGTATTAATGAAAGTGTAGCTCACATTCAAACTATCGCATGTCCCATTTGTGTGTATTCAGTGTGTATTTGGTGACCACGACAACGACCAATCTAATGCTAATGAACTTCACAACACTTTCATTAACTAAAACTATACTGCACCTCAATATTACACCTCCATTTTCAAGCGATTACAACAAAATCCATCAAATTTCATAGATATAAACATAAGATATCGCATTGCATATAAATAATTCGTGTATACCCGTGTATTGTTTACATTTCGATAAAAGCATAAGTGGGTCTCCCTCACTCAACACATTTCTAGTGATCACTGAGAGTGGTTGTGATAATATTGTAAAGATGTTAAAGAAGTAGTGTTTGGTAAAAAGTGAGCCTAGATGTATTTGAGTGTATGTTTGAGTCCATATGACATGTAGTAACAATGCATTTACCCATTTTACTGTGAAATATAACTGAACATATGAAGAGACATGTTTACAGTATAATGTTTGCCAGGTTTTTGGCCACTTAATCCACTTGAACTAACCACGCAAATAGCCACTCATGCCATATCTTATGTTTATATCTATGATCTAATTCTTTTTTTGTGAAGCGTCAGACAATGAATAAAAGCACAGCAAAGCAACTCTATTACCGTCTCTACGGTGTACGTTTACGGCGATGCACGCCTAGGAATCACAAGGTTTAGAGCGTCACGTATCATTGACGTATGGACGATGTACCTAAGTTTGCTCAATATTTACTCCATCCTCGTGCTCTGACGTCATTGATACGTCATATTACTTGTTTTTATTTATGTATATTAATAATAAAAAGTCTATTTTTGGTTTGATTGTTACAGTTTTATTAAATATCATTGAAAACACAACATTTACCTACACATTTTTACAACCACCTTATTATATTATATACTAACAGATAATACAAAGATGACCCCCAGCCATTGGGCCATTTATTGTATTAATTAAATGTAGATAATATAGAGGGTGGGTAATATTCGGATGGTGTTTTACGCGTCATAGACAAGGCGGAGTCGCTCTTGTTCGGGGTCACTGGAAGGGGGGCGAGGTGCCGCCCTCGCAATGGGGGCGAAGGCTCCATAGGGTCCATAGGGGGCTAAGAGGTATCCTGGAATACCACCGGGCCGACGGACTTGGGGATTTGCTAGAGACACTTCCAGCTGAAACACAATTATATCAAATAAATTACTTGTCTCCTAATGGAGTAATTTATGCATGTTTAAAGGATTTTATTATACGGCAACACTACAACAAATATTTTAAAATAATTTATCATATTATTTTATCAGATAGAATGTCAACTATAATATTTATTTTGACTGTCAGACTGTTTACATCTCAAGACATGTTCCTCTAAAATATTTACAGCCAAATATAGACTATCCAAAATCATCTATAAATTATGCTAATCCTGTATTTTTAATAAATAAAAATATGTAATTATTATACCTCGAATAAGACGGAGAAAAACAGTTTTTCAATTGCTCAAAATTAAAGAGCACTGCGTGGCTATTTCTAGTTGATTTTCGGACGTTAATTGAACAATATTGACCGTGACGTTAACTATTACTAGTTACACAGGTCACCGACTTAATAATCATAACAGTATTTACCTTACAATACAGGAAAACAGAGTAAACCTGGAGTGTTTATCGGAGTTTTATTAATATTATTTCCGATAGCCTATCGTTTTTTTTAATCCTGGTAATTTAAAATGGAACTTTGGATGTTTGTAAATGAAATTTCAATATTTAGACAGGCCGTCAGTGATGATGAGAATGCCAGACAACTTAATGTATGAATATCAAGATAGCGGACCAAGCAGTGGGGTCCGAGTGAGACAATTAATGTTACCTCTGCCAAAATCTTCTTGATATTTATCATCCACTTGTTCGACCTTCTAATATAGGCGGTGTCGATCAGATGGATCAAGACGCTCGAAAATAAAATAATTATTTTTGAAATGTGGCATCTTCCCATGATGATGCATTACCCTAAGATCAGGTCCTTCATCAGGAGTGGGTCCACTTCTCTTTTTCAGGTAATTGAAGCAGCAAGTCCTGAACTGCTTGGTGCCGCATAGTTTCCTGCACTCTTCCCCGCACTCGTCGCAGCTCTGAGCAGACACCAACATCACACCACCTGGACACATTGCATCATAAGTAAGAATAGACAAGTAAGCCATAGACAATCAGTTATATTCACTGTGGACACTCACAGATGATGAACAGGGTCATCGCCGCTCCTTTCATCTTGATACACCTGTAAGCCAAACAATTATAATTACGACTCACTACCTTCGACTGTCACCTGTTGATTTAGAAGACCACACTTCTGATCTCATCCCCTTATATATACTCCCTATCAGATAACATCCCCGGATCGTCAACCAGCGGTGGCTTTCGAAGAATTAATTAACAATTCGACTGCTCCATCGTATAATATCGTAAGTGCTCTTTTAAGTCTTCATGGAACTGAGCCACATATTCAATCTGGTGCACTGCCACTGCCTGTCACGTGTCACTCGGTTTAATTATTATTTATAAAATATAACAGTTTACGATTAAATACCTTCTATTGACAGAGACATGACATGTGTTATAGATAAAAGATGAATCTACATTAGTTGCCGGTCAAGTAAGACTATTTTATTATTTCGAAAAAGTCCCACTTAATAGGTTGAATAATGATTGAAAATCAACAATTTTTTAACATTTCATAAAGACTTAAGAGCACACAGATTTTTTTTGTACTTACGAGATTCTACGCTGGTGCAGGTGAATTATATGACGACAAATACTGTAGTCATGGGTTCAAATCCCGTTGACTGGGAGATTGGGAATAATGTTAATAAAATACCGATCGATCGTCCTGAAAGGTAAATACTGAAGGGATTATTAAGTCGGTGACATGTGTGTACTAGTATTATATATATAATTATTTTTTAAATTGTGACTATTACGACCATTCGTAAGTAATCTCACTTCTAAATGCTGCCGAATTATGTATTTATAAAATTTAAGCGTCTATTCATACACAGCGGTTCGAGTGCTCGGATAAATATCAAGATGGAGGAACAAGCACACGAGTTTAAGCAACACCGGAATGGGGTTAGTGTGGCAATCAGAACTTTGTAAAAATAATAACATTTTTTAGTACGAGCAAAATGCCAAATTGTATTTCAGAGCTGTTTGTAAAGTCTAGGATTATATTAGTTTATTCAATACCACCGATACCAATACCACCGAGCAGGCCAAACAACTGGATGTATAAATAGCAAGATGGCGGACCAAGCAGATGAGTTTGACAGAAGAAACACTGTAATCAAGGTGATATTCAGTGTTTAAACAACAGTAATGAAGATCGATATACAACTCTATTATCTCACTTAAACAATTAATATTGTCTCAGATTCGTCGACTTGATCCGCCATATTGATATTTATGCATCTCTTTGTATGGCCTACTAACATATCAGTGGTATTGGTCAAACTATAATCAAGGTGATTAACTGTATTAATGGATTATATTCCAAACAAAGGTTGTATATTAAAAAAAATATTCAAGGTAAACGTAATTTTTGTTTACTTATAGATCTATAATATTTTTATCAACGAATATTTTATAAATAAAAAATTTAACCATCTTTTTATGGACCTACACCGTCTGCAAAGAAAGCTGATGATATATTTTATTTTCATGGGAATTAATTTCCATACAAAATCACCAAAGTACTTTCGCAAAATTTTACAGTAGAGACAAAAAATTAATTTGAACTGTAAGAAATATTTCCGAATTAAAAATTCCCATTGAAATCAATCCAATGAAAGCCGACGATATATCATTGGAAAAATAATATTTAATAACTTCATTGGTTTGTAACCACTGCATGGAAAATTATTATTCCAGGGAAATATTATAAAAAGGCGCAAAGCCTTTGAAGATTATTCGATTTTTAATTGAAAATTATACAGATTTTTCCATAGCGCTGTAAATAAAATAAATTGTTATTCTCGAAGTTTAAATCAATATCGTAAGCGTGTTGAATATCAAATTCATATTTCTATGAATATTATTATCACGCTTTTTCATGTCGAGATTATTAATTTGAATATATCTAAATTAGTTATGAATGGAGTCTGTCTGTATTTTTAATGCCTCGGTTCTTTTCATGTGTATAATTTATTATAACTACGATACAAAGTTGTACAATACAGCATTTTGTTATCAGTCATATATCAAACAGTCAATGCGTCATCATAACATTTTCATTCATATCGACTAATTAACACTCATAAATGCCTATTATATATTCCTTATGTGTGTAGAGGAACTGTCAAAATAGTTTAGTGATGTGCCAAAGTCAGACAGATACTATGTATCACATTAATTTAAAAAAAGTCTGAAATTAATTCATCAATTTATTTGGCCGGTTTAACATGAGTTAACAATTTAAATCGTTTTTAGGCACTTCTGCCCCGTAATTATGATTATTATGAATAATTTTATATGAGATACATGCAGAATTTATACCCTATTTCATGGATAAACTATAATAATATGACTATATTAGTAATTTAATCCATTAATGTTTACTCTACATATTCAAACAAAGTATTTATCAAGTGAATTTAAATGTATTTCATTGTAACTGTAAAAAGTAATACGTGATGATAAAAAACGCGTGTTTATCAGCTGAATAAATTATTTATTTAATCAGTAATTATATTGAATATAATGAAATGACTTAAAATAATTGAATAAGGGCGTATACTGAAATTGTCAGTTTCAACAGGTAAATGGAAATTAACAGGATTTTTTACACAGATTAACAGAGAATTTCGGCTTTTTATGGAATAAGGGCGTATTACATATATATATATATATATATATATATATATATATATATATATATATATATATATATATATATATATATATATATATATATATATATATATATATATATATATATATATATATATATATATATATATATAACTATATATATATATATACAAGAGGGTGGAAAAAACAGGTTTTAAATTGTTTACAATTGTAGAGCACTGCGCGGCTTGCATTTTTATTATTTTATAAAATGTATTACATGTTCTATTTGAATTTTCGGATATTGACAGAAGACAGGTTTTAAATTGTTTACAATTGTAGAGCACTGCGCGGCTTGCATTTTTATTATTTTATAAAATGTATTACATGTTCTATTTGAATTTTCGGATATTGACAGAAGATTTTTTTGTAACTTGTATTCAACTTTATTGTTTGTTTATTGTCCCATGATTTATGTAAAATTTTGTGTAAATATCAGAGAAATAATAAAGGAAATCGTTGCAGAGTTCGAATACGTTAAAGCCACTTGGAGTAGGTCTGATAATAAACTTAAAAAAGGTGTATCTGGCAACATTATTTAATATGTTTTACTTTAAATCAAATACGCAATTAGCAATGAATCTTAAAAAAGCGTGTCCATTGGTTACAAATTATATATAATTGATAATCGATTTTTATTATTGTGGAATATAATAATGATTGTATTTATTATGAATTAGTTTTCACAGGTTTTAAAGGCTTCAAATCGTTGGGAACAACATAGTCTCCAAGTGTGGGCGGTTCTTGAGGAATCAGCAGACTCCCGATTTTATTATTGAATATTGGTTTATCAGGACATTCTTTATTGAACCAACTGCCGAAGAATTTACCATTTGCGTCTTTTAATGTTTTGCATCTTATGGCTGGAAATAAATCAATACATTAGAGGAGTTTTCACAATAATTTGCAAGACTCACAGTCTGGAATGATCATTTTTTGCGGGCCTTCCGTTTCGTCATCTTTTAAAGTTGTTTGTTGTGTGGTTAAATCCTGGATTATTTCTTCATTGGTGTTTGAAATTTGAACTGGCCTGTTCATATCTTCATTTGGTAATGCATTTGCGATTAGAAAAGCGACTGAAAGAATTAATAAAGAAGCCTTGTAGTGCATTATTACTTGATCAAAGTTTTCAGTCAAACTGACAGTAAAAAGGCACTGTTTTCACACTCGTAATTATTTATTCTACAGTCGAATTTCGTTATCAGAATAATGAATGCTAAAACAAGCGGGTCAATTTACAAGCATTCTTAAATTGTTTTTTTTTTGTATTTATAAATATAATTTATTAAAAATGTTCACAAATTCAGTGGTACCTCGATATACGTCATTAATCCGTTTCAGCTCGTTGATCATATCTTTGTATGGGAAATGATTAATTCATTCAAAATATATTATCGGTTTTCTTTGCAGACTGCGTAACTCCCAAATATTTAATTTTTAGACTTTAAAGCCATCCAATGAAAATTTTTAATGCGGAAATATTAGAAATATTATTATATATAGGTTTCATAAAATAAATGTTCAAAATGTTATTCATAGAGGTTTTTTTTTTAATTTATAGTTTGAAATGCTTGAATCAGTTTTTTGTAAAATTGGATAAATCTTGACTTATTCAGTCTGCAAAGGAAGCCGGTGATATATCCTTAATATATAATTTAAATTGTACCAACACATAATATGAAACATTCAAGATTATGTCTCTTTTTTATATAAATCCGTCCCGTTTCCGCATAGAGTGCAATTAAGCGATAATAGAGAGTACGACATTAGCTTCTACATTTGTAATTGTTCGTCCATTAAAATTATTTGACTACATAATAAATTTTTTTATTCAAGTATTTGATTTAAAAAAAAATATTGCACTATTATCACTGTGACTTGGGATCCCCCGTAATACTCTAGTGGTACTGCAGTATGTATTTATAAATAAAAAATAATAACAATGTTGCCAAATTTAATAATTTTAAGTAGTATTGGCATAAGCGTAAAAAATATCCCAAATTCATCTTCTTTAATGTGAGTACGTTTTTCTGACACAAAATTCGAAGATAAATAATTAAATATAATTCATTGAATATAGGAATTCGTTTGATTGTTTCAATGTGAGATAATAAATGAACGGGGACATGTGTTTTGTATTGTTATCTCACAGAATGGCTGATGGTACCTTCATTGGAAAACATGGCCTTCTATATACAACAATCAATATAATGTTTCAAGTACAATACAAATAATAAGTCACTCATAAGAATACGCTGAGTTAATTTCAGTATGGCAGGTAATCACTAAAAATATGCAGACATTTTTATTGATACAATGTATATAATAAGTCTTGTGGTGTGTACTATATGTAGTCGATCCTTCGTGTCTGTACTTTTAGGACCTTATGGAACTGAGCAATGTTGAAATGAAGCAAGTGTCTCACATTTAAAAGACTAACTACTTATTAAATATATGAAATAATTCAATCAAACAAAAATGCAAACCGTAAAAATAAAACCTTCATCCGATGAAAAATCAGTCAAGTATTATAAAAGCATTGACTGTTAAAATAACCTAGTGTGTGTAAATGTATGAAAAAATGGTTCCTAATGTATTAAAATGACTTTATGGAACGGAATTATTCCTGAAAGTCAATATATTTTTGAGTCTTTCACAATAAATTGTGTTATTTTATTAAATACATATAAAACAAAGAGTCTCTTTTATTAACTTATTTATTATGCAATATTATTATTAGCAAGAGAGATCAAAGAGTATATGTTTGAATGGTGCATGGTTCGAGGAGGATAGCAATACTAGTAACTGTAGTCTGTAGTCCGTAGTCTATAGGTTGTAGTCTGTAGGCTGTAGTCTGTAGTCTGTAGACTGTAGTCCGTAGCCTGTGGTCCGGAGTCTGTAGGCTGCAGTCTGTAGTATGTAGGCTGTAGTCCGTACTCCGTAGTCTGTAGAATGTATCCGTAGTCTGTAGTTCCTTTTCCGTAGCCCGTTGCCTATAATCTGTAGTCCGTAGCCCGTAGTCTGTAGTCCGTAGTCCGCAGTCCGTAGTCCGTAGTCCGTAGTCCGTAGTCCGCAGTCCGTAGTCCGTAGTCCGTAGTCTGTAGTCCGTAGTCCGCAGTCCGTAGTCCGTAGTCTGTAGTCCGTAGTCCGTAGTCCGCAGTTCGTAGTCCGTAGTCCGTAGCCTGTGGTCCGGAGTCTGTAGGCTGCAGTCTGTAGTATGTAGGCTGTAGTCCGTACTCCGTAGTCTGTAGAATGTATCCGTAGTCTGTAGTCCCTATTCCGTAGCCCGTTGCCTATAATCTGTCTAGTCCGTAGTCCGTAGCCTGTAGGTCTGGAGTCCGTGTAGTAGTAGTCCGTAGCAGTCGTAGTCCGTAGTCCGTAGCCTGTGGTCCGGAGTCTGTAGGCTGCAGTCTGTAGTATGTAGGCTGTAGTCCGTACTCCGTAGTCTGTAGAATGTATCCGTAAGTCTGTAGTCCGTAGTCCGTAGTCCGTAGTCCGTAGTTCGTAGTCCGTAGTCCGTAGCCTGTGGTCCGGAGTCCGTGTAGGCTGCAGTCTGTAGTATGTAGGCTGTAGTCCGTACTCCGTAGTCTGTAGAATGTATCCGTAGTCTGTAGTCCCTATTCCGTAGCCCGTTGCCTATAATCTGTAGTCCGTAGTCCGTAGCCTGTGGTCTGGAGTCTGTAGGCTGCAGTCTGTAGTATGTAGGCTGTAGTCCGTACTCCGTAGTCTGTAGAATGTATCCGTAGTCTGTAGTCCCTATTCCGTAGCCCGTTGCCTATAATCTGTAGTCCGTAGCCCGTAGTCCGTAGCCCGTAGTCCGTAGTCCGCAGTCCGTAGTCCGCAGTCCGTAGTCCGCAGTCCGTAGTCCGCAGTCCGTAGTCCGCAGTCCGTAGTCCGTAGTCCGTAGTCCGTAGTCCGTAGTCCGTAGTCCGTAGTCCGTAGTCCGTAGTCCGTAGTCCGTAGTCCGTAGTCCGTAGTCCGTAGTCCGTAGTCCGTAGTCCGTAGAGAGCATGATCACTTCCTGGTCAATGCACAATATATTCAATATATAAAGTGCATATTGCGATTTGTGCTTATTTACTTATTTGCCTATATTCAGGCGCATCACGATGGGTTATTAACACAAAAACGTATCTACAAATTTACTGTTTACTCTAACACATTATTAAATTATTATTTATAATTTACTTTTAAATTTGAAGTCGAGGAAGAAAGCATACAGATTTAACTAAAATAATAAATAAATAATATTTATATATTTTCAGGGTGTTCAGATCAATATAATAACTCAACCAACAAATATTGATGACCTAAATATGTTTATAAATAGCTGTTGTTGCTGATAATGATGATGATAAGCCCCCAGGACCACAAGTTGCACACTCATAATTTATATATTGTTGTCTTCTTTGCCTATATTAAGGTGCACCCGTTTTTTAAATTTTATTAAATGATATGTAGTTTGGGTCAAGTAAGATAACTAAAAGTCATTTGCTAATAAAATAAAAAAATATATATATAAACCTTTTTATCTTTTCTTCGCTATTTCAAGTGTAATATTATAACTCATCCAAATTAATCACCTAGTAACATATAAAAGTGATTTACTGATGATCTATACATATACATAAATAGCGGTGGTGGCTGATAGCTGATAGTGATGATGACAAGCCTCCAACCTTTAACATACATATATTGTTTTTATATATTTTTCAGAAGTGATGATATATGAAGCTATTTTTTTTTCTTTTAGGAGTTTCCACGTTTTAATGAAACCATAGACACATTTTCAAAACTTACTAAAACTTAATTGACTAAGATATTTATGATGTTCTTTAGTAAGAGTCAGTGTGAAAAATAAAATATTATTCGATAATTAAAATGGCAAGTAGTTTTTGGGGAATACTCAATTTTATTGAAAAATTCCGAGATTTTCCCCAGCTTTTCCGACTGTTATGAAAGGGATTGATTTAGTTATTCAGTGATAAAACTAGGAAAGATGATATTATTGTAAATATGGTTTAAATGAAAAGTCACAATTAAAGAAATTATGAAGTTCAAATTGCAATTAAATAAATGAATATACATATTTCATGAACTTAAAGGATTCATCGTTGTGTGGTGGTCTGGGAAACATACATATACATTACGTATGTGCTACCAAAATAACCAAATCAATGTTAGTTTCATGATAAGAAAACTATTGGAAAGTATAGCAAAGAACAGGTTTAAGTTAAAAATATATTGTTGAAATTATTCTAAATCCTATTAATATTATTGACAAATTAAAAACACTACTTTGTCTCTCTAAAAAAATAATTGGGATTGACTAAAATTTAAACTAGTTTTTATCTCTATCATACTATTCTCTATCATCTGATTTTTAATTAATCCGTAATTAAATATATTTGCAGATCTCATTATAAAAATCTCTTTTTATGTCTGTGTTTAAAGAATTAAAATATCATAAATATGTCAAAAAATAATGCATTCCTTCATCATGGGAAAAAAATTGTTAAAATATTCTGTATCTATAAAATCAAGTGATAATTATTGAAATAAATTATTTATTACATTTCAGCAAAATTCTTTAGATATAATACTGTATTTTTAATTATAAAAACATATTTATAATCAATCACCTTTTAAAAAAATTAAAAAAAGCATTTACTAGAAATGGCATATTTTTCAATTATAATTAGAGTTTTAATCGATCAAAATAAAAGATTTTCTTAAATATATAAATATTAAAAGTGCTTCATGATGCAATACATAATTGTCAACTGTGATTGGTTCACGTGGCGTCACCTGTCAGACTGCACTTGTTCTCTCTCTGAGGTAACACTTGATATTCTTATATTATATTACCTGTAATCACTGGCGGTGGTCACACAGGGCTGGTTACCTGCTTACTTAACTAGCTTGTACCTCCACGACAAGTTACTTCAAACTTATTTGCTTTCACTTGCCCATAACCAGCCCTATTTAACCAGCCTTCATCCATCATTCAGTCAGTAATTATTGCATTGGTTTCATCTGTCACATAATAATTATTAGTAATGAAGGGACATCTCAAATATGTGTCAGTCAGTATTAATACCAATAATCTGTCCCATGATGTCTCACCTTTGCTGATAATAACTCATTGATTCAATTAAATCGTGTGTTTAGAATTAAATCTTTGATAACAAGTCAAAGGCCCTTTGTCAGTGTACTTTTATTTTAAACTTTGATGAACTCTTCTAATATTTATAAGGAATATAAACCTTATTTCACATGAATTATTGTTACTTGAGACAATCATTTCTAATTCGTTATGTAACTGTAGTTAAAAGGACAAATCGAATGAATTTTGAATTTGTGTTTTTTTTACATTGTTTTTTTTTTCAACAACATTTCACATTGTTTCTTTTACATTTAAATTATACTTATTTTGTATACAAAATGAGGGAACTATTTCCCCAGTAACATTTATGGATTAATTAATCTTTTCTGCTAGGTCTTTTTGAAAAATATAATTATTATTCTAAGATTTCCACATCATATAACACTCTCACTTATTGATATTAATTCTCTCTTTACTTGATCTCTCAAGACTAATAATAATATTCTAATATATGAACACAATACATTTGTACATTGACATTTAATATTATTATAAGGAATATAAATCTTACTTCACATGAAATATTGTGACTTTTGATTATTTTAACTACAATCATTTCTAACTCTGATGTATCTGTAGTTAAAAGGACAAATTGTTAGAACTCTTTCTCCAGTAGCATTTATGGATTAATCAATCTTTTCTGCCAGGTCTTACTTTTTGAAAAATGTAATTGTTATTCAAAAATATAATTAAGATTTCCACACAATATAACACTCTCAATTATTAATATTAATTATTTGTGTTTTCTTTGGCTTTCAATAGTGGCTAATATATGATATATGGACTAATATATGATAAAAATATATGGACACAATTTGTCCATTGACACTTCATATAAAATTATAAATTTTGGAAAACTGTGGAATCTTTAGGATATGATGATACTTCTGATTAAACAACTAGCAGAAAAACAACACATGTCTAACAATTAATATATTTTTTAAATAATCTCAATATTAATATTTTTATGAATACATAATATTAATAATATTATTTATTAATATTTCAGTACATTTGGCAGCACCTTCTCATAGCCTTCGACAGCCACTTGTTTTTCTGTGAGTAAATGTTTATATTATTATAATTATGTAGTTGATAGTGTTGACTTCTTGGTGGAATTCCATAATTTAAAGAAATGTTATTTGTGTCTGAGTAATATGTGTTTGAGTGTCGGTACTTTCGACTACTAACTTGACTACAAGTTATCTTATTATGTAGTGTATTACACATAATATTTACCCTCTGGTCTCTTAAAAAAAGGGCAAGTGCTCAACTTCTGGACACTGTTATACTTTTCAACTTTTAGATGTTTTTTCTCAAAGATCAGTAAAGATAAAAACTTGATTCTTTTAGTTTTTTATCAGAAATTATTTAAATTACGTGTTTTATATTTTTAGTTTTGATAAATCATTCTATTTTATATGAAGCAATAAATTCTGTGTAACGTTCTGGCTTGTGTATACTCGAGATGGTCCTGGATAGCCTATTCTAAAACTACAATAGTAACTTATATTCAGAATCTTTTTATATTCCCCACAAATTTTCATCACGGTGTTGTCCAGAGGTAGGACACCCAGTTTTTTTATTTTGCCTGGGATTTGAATTTAGGGTCATGTTTCATTGAAAAGATCAAAAACTATGTTAACAAACTATTTCACTACACATGTGTGTATTTATATTTATTGAAAATGATTTCATTTGACCAGGAAAAAATAAATAAAATGTCTAAAAAAACACACTTTTTGAACGAAAACGCTTTTTTGACAATATCATCCTTAATACAGTGATGGTTACTTAATCCAATAGTGTTAACAGGCTTTAAAGGCTCTATCACGGGTGTTTATTTTTATGTTCTGTAATACTGGAGATCTGAGCACTTGCCACTACTAATTATAATAATAACAATATAATAAAGGGTCACTGACACAAATGTATCTGAAGTTGACACTTTTTCGGGAGAGCAAATATTTTTCATCTTTAAATGGATTGTGTATCTTTATTATTAAGTTATAATTATTTTGGATTTCATTTAATGTTCACATAAATTTTTAATATTCGATAGTGATGATGATAAAAAATATTATTGAATTATTATTGATATTATGCACAATAAACTGATATCATTGTATTGTTATTTTTCAGACTAATCCTAAAAATTTAAAAGGACATATCAAGGCTCGAGAATGGAGATTGATCTTGCAGGGCTCATAACTCACGCTACTCAATTTATGTTGATAAACATATTTTATGTCGATAAACATATCGTTGTCGGACGAATCCCGCGAGATTCTAAGGCCGTCGCGAGTGTACGTGTTATGTTAATTACGGATTATTCTTGAATCTGGCCAATTGCGTGATAGCGTGCTACACCTACGCCAACGCGCATATTCTGATATGCTCATTTTGTGTTATTATTATTGTGTAGAGTCAATTTTGATTGTATATAGCCAATTTTGTTTGTATTGAGTCAATTTATTATTTTTTGCCGTAATATTTAACGAATTACGTTGGGCAGATAGCACCAACCAGTATTGCACTGTTGGTTCTGAATTCTGTGTCGTTAAGTTGTGTCAGATGCCGCCACTAAGGCCATAGTCACACCATGCACCAGTAATCTCGACAGTCATTTGGAAACCGTTGTAGGCCGGGCCCGAGGCAACGTCTGCTTCGGCGAAAGAATGACTTGAGAGCTTACAGATCTTGGGTTAGACATAATGTGTCAAGAAGGGGATTGGATATGTCCGATGACACGGCATGGTTTTCATTTCCAGCGGCCAATGCAACGGAGGTGTGTTTGTTCATCTGCAGTCGTTATTGTTACGGTTTTACCAATTTATATGTCTTTATTTTAATTATACAAGTCTTTTGTATTTTGTATTATATAGTCATTTTTACTGTGCCATAATATTTAACGAACCACTTTGAGCAGATAACATCAACCAGCATTGCACTGCTGGCTCTGAATTCTGTGTTGTGAAGTTGCGTCAGATACCGCCTCTAAGGCCATAGTCACACCATGCACCAATAATCTCGACAGTCATTTGGAAACCGTTGTAGGCCTGGCCCGAGGCAACGTCTGCTTCGGCGAAAGAATGACTTGAGAGCTTACAGATCTTGGGTTAGACATAATGTGTCAAGAAGGGGATTGGATATGTCCGATAACAAGGCATGGTTTTTATTTCCAGCGGCCAATGCAACGGGGGTGTGTTTGTTCATCTGTGGTCGTTAATGTTACGATTGCGCATATTTATTATGTTGATTTCATATCTATTATTAGTTTTCAATTATGTTTATACGTATTTATTTATAAGAAATTATCATCTTCGAGACTTGCAAGTCATATTTTATATAAGCTATGTTATTATAATTGATTGTTAATATTTTTATGACTTATAAGCCGTATTTTTGTAAATTGTATGTATGTATATTGTCAATTGACTTTTTATTCTTACAGTTTCATCACTAGGAGGGCGAGGGGGGGGGTCTTCTAACTTAATATTATTATATACATATTTTGTTTTTTTTTTCAATTATTTTTTTTTGTTGTTATTTTTTGCGTGTTTAATTTTAAGTCGTTATGCGTTCTAATTATAAGTCGTTATGCGTTTTAATTATAAGTCGGAATACGTTCTAATTATAAGTCGTCTTAGGTTTTTCATTATTCGACAAGTGAATAGTTATTAAGATATTGACATTTTTTTATTTGTGTGCTTTGTTTTATACATGTTCTTATTCTTACAGGTTAATCAATTCTGCGATTTTTTACTAATCTTGTATTTTTTTACAGCTTTAAGGAGGTTTTTTAGTGGGTAAAAGTCCCACACACCACCAGGCTCGCGCTGGTGATGGTCTTTTGAAGATTTTTCCTCCTTACGAAAACAAAAAAAAAAAAAAAATCTGGTGTATTGATTACTCTTTGATATGTTCACATATTTTTATGATAAAATTTAATCAAATTAATGTATTAATTAATATAAGAAATTACTGTGTTTTATTTTTAATATATCTTTAAGATTTCGATCCCGCATTTCTATTAATTAATATTTTAAAAAATCAGGGTGGAATTTGGTAAAAAACCACCTCGAATTTTGGCAGTAATAGAAGTTGCATATATGTATTATTATTATTATATTAAACAATTTCCAATGGTAATGCGTAATCGATAAATATGACTGCAATTTAAACTGGGAACTTGATACGGCGCCGTAATGATTAGGTCGAGTTGTATAAAAAACAACAGACTCCGCAACGAAATTGAGCTTTTTTCAAAAGTTACGGCCGATTGCATTTTTACGTCTTTTACTCTTTGCATAAATTTAAATGAAACACAACACAATGGATTAAGGTCTATTTATTGAATATATGGTATATATATATATATATATATACTTCCCTTTTCCCACACTTAGTTAGAATCAATCACGCAATTCTTACAATCTAATGAATCACAATTTTTTATCCATAATCAGAGAAATAAGTCTTTTCAAACGCATTTGATAAAAGCTGAATATTTAATATGTTGGCACAATATATTCAAAGGTGCATGTGTTGTGCATAAAGTACATAATTTGGGTATCCATACACTTTGTGCAAAATAAAATATTCAATTAGTCCTTAGGACAAGATCGTCGTGCACTCAACCTTATACTTAATAATTTACAGAATAAATCTCCTAAATCCTAAACTAAATGTACTAATTCATTATTTAAATATTAAGGACTCGAAGTTTATTATTTCATTGCGCATATTGGTCACTTTTGTGTTAAAATTGTCGTTAGCCGTCACCCACAAGCAAAAATACTGAAACATATTTCTCAATAGAGAACATTACAATGTTAAATATCCATCGAGGAAGGAAAAATGAGATCTTTTATTCATTTGATTTTTTGAGCTCCTTAAAAAAATACACCAGTCAAAAAGTAGCGTTTAACAAATGATAATTAAATTAACTCATGCAGCTTGCTCATTAACAACAGGTTCTTCTCCCCGGACAATTTGATAGGTTATTAAATATTCCGGATATGCCTGTGGATTATACAATCATCATTAATGAACTGAAAATATTTGTATTTAAAATACAGTACTACTTCGATATAATGGACTACTTAAATGTAACAAAGTCTTGTTGGTTAAATTCAATTTTGCAAGCTTGTAAACAACAATTGTGTTATTTCTCTTTAACTTTAACATTGTTGAGAAAATATGCTTTTTTTAATGTGTAACTTTCACAAATTCCTTCTAATAAGTCCGTTATATGAAGGTTCTGTGGTATTTAATATACTTACTTGTTCTCCTCTGTACACAACAAACTCGGGGAAACATAAACCGCCGTGAGAAGGCCTGCCTTCCACAGAATGATGTCCCGGAGGAGCGTGTGCCATCTTCATTGCACTGGTCATCATATACGAACGACCCAGAGACACTCGACAAAGTAATAATTGCCTACGAGTAATAAATGCATTACAATCAAATCCAAGTATCAATTACAACAAATTCTTTACCTATGACAAGAATAACAAGAGCGATCTTTATGAGCTGGACAACCGGTGCCTCCGCCCATTCCGTACACATATTGATTGCTCTTCGAAGAGTGTACAGCAAAATAAATTCCTGCACCAAACATGCCACCTGCAAAAATCGTCATTTATAAACAATCAAAATAAGTTAATATTCAAACATACCCAAATAAGCGTGTCTCTCGTCAAAGCCCTTCTGAACAATAGCATTAATGAAAGGTGAGCCGTGGAATAACATTCTTTCTCCGCCGTTGATGATAGAAGTAGGAGGGGTTGTCGCTACCGGAGTACCGGGGTTAGATGATCCCGAAGACGGTGTTACAGGATTTGTACTATTGCAAGGTAAAATAATCTCTTCGGCAATTTCCTGCCGACGATGCTTGTATCTCTCCCACAACCGCCGATTCTGCACCTTTTGAATCTGTGTGTGGATATTTCCATAGTATAAGTCATAAAGTCATTCTTGATAAACAAACAAAACATACCCTGATTATTTTGTAATGAGAAAATATTCCTCCAGCATGGCCGAGGTCTCTGTGACTTCTGACTGATATTTGCATCTCGGCCTCTACGGCTACAAACTCTGGATCGTCACGGGTAAGCTCAGCAATCATAGTCCCGGCATACCAATCTAGAATATTAAGCCAATTAATCAACTATGTACAGTGAGTGGGTGATCGGTTAATGAATATAATCCATTTGATGACCGTGTTCATTATGGAGACCCTAAATATTAAATTACATTATACACAAAAAAAAGAGTATCAGTTTTCTTTATGAAGACTTTAAGAAATCAAATCAATCATCCAGTGTTTCCTGTTATCATTTAAATGAAAAGTCTAAAAACACCGTTTTTAAAAATTTGTCAAAGGTTGAGTACTTTTACATAGTGTTTGTAGTAAAATTGATTAAATACACTGAAATGAAATGTTTTAAATGTTCTAATCAGACGCTTACGATTTAAAATGTTAAATTTATTACCGGGAGCTGTGGCTCTTTGCTGCAACCCTCTGATAAGTCTGTGTCGATGACCGTATGCTGAAACGCCTGCTTGTTTCAGATCCTCGTGAGACATTTCACTGAGAATATCCAATGTGATCTGTTCTCTTTCAAACAATTCAGTCAAATGATCGAGTCCCAAATCGCTCAAGAAGCTATGTAATGTTTCTCCATCATCACAGGATGCCGCTCCAGATGCCTGCCCACATTCAGCTCTCGATCCAAGAGAGTAACAAATAGATGAGTTACTTCCCGAACCTCTATACGATGGCGCGCACACCTGAAGACGAGTATGTATTAGCTTATTTATATTATCCGTCTGCATATAGTGTGGGGAATAAAGTTTAACTTACGCCTACAGGTAATGATAGAGTCATAGTGCTACCGCTGGGCATTATAACAGTCTCGAGTGCAGCCGGTGGTGGTTGAGGTAACGGTGTTGGAGAAGCTTCAGAACTGATCGCTCCACCTGGTGTAGTTACACCGACCATCGCATCTTGAAGAAGGCATCGGACATCTTCTGCTCCAGCGAGTTCCAGAGCAGTTTGACCTTCTTGATTTTTGAGGAACGGATCAGCTCCATGCGCCAACTGTGAATATTATTTGAGTTATATTTTATATTTAATGTAAAATAATGTGAGTTTGTACCAATAGTGCGCATAATTGTGTTCTTCCTTTCTGAGCAGCTTCATGTAGAGGAGTGAATCCCCATTTATCTACAGCATTGATGGATGTTCCGCATCTGATGAGCAAAGCAGCAACATCGGCATGTCCATATGAAGAAGCATTGTGTAAAGGTATAAGTCCGCCCTTGTCTCGTGCATCTACTTCAGCTCCGTGTTCCACTAGCCACTCGGCTACTTCCAAGTTGTTGTATCCAGCTATGGATGTATAAAGACTATCTTAATCAAATTATTATTTAAGAAAATCGAATAAGGAACAATATTAACCAGCTAAATGAAGCGGTGTGGAGTTTCTTCCATGTGCATCTCGACAGTTTATATTAGCTGGTGTCAAGAGACGGCGTAAACGCGTAAGATCCCCTCGTTTTGCAGCATCCAAGAGAGCTGCATCGCCTCTTAACAAATCTGCCGTCTCTGTATCTCCTTCACGTGTCAATTGTAAAGGAGTGAGACCGTCACGGTTTCGTCGAGAAGGATCGGCTCCGTGCTAATGAAAAAAAAATTAACAATCATACAATTTCAAATAATAAATAAATACTACATACCTTCAATAAGAGTCTAACAATATCAGCTTTTCCTTTAGCTGCCGCTTCGTGCAGAGGTGTGAATTTCCATAAATCTGCTACGTTGACTCCGGCTCCGGCCCGCACTAATAATTCGGTGACTTCATAGTGACCATAAGAACAAGCATTGTGAAGAGGAACTAAACCACTATAATGAACATTAATTAGATGTTTAGTTTTTATTTTTATAAAAATGACATACCCTTTATCTTTGGCGTGTACATCAGCACCGTGTTGCAATAATAACTCGACTAATCGGAGTCGATTATATCCCGCAGCAAAGTGTAATGGAGTACTATGTCTACCGTCAAGATCTCGACAATTGACTAATTGGGGCCAGGCCCTTAGGAGTCTTCTCGCTGTTTCTACATCTCCCGCTCGAGATGCTTCCAAAAGTCTACGTTCTGATTCTGCACAAGCAACTTCTTCACGTGGTTCTTGTAACACTAATGCAGCCGCTTCTCCAGCCAACTGAGGAGCTGTGTATCCTTGCAAGCTGACTAACGCAGGATCTGCTCGATGGGCCAGTAATAATCTACATGCGGCGGCAGCATCTCTTCGGCCACAACGATGTAATGCAGTTTGACCGAGTCCATCTAATATATTCACTTTAGCACCTGCGTTTTAAATTGCATTCTATTAAATTAGTATTATATGACAATGACAATGACAAAGTACCGTTTCGAAGTAAGACATCCATAGCATCCAAGTGGGAATGATCAGCAGCAACATGTAAAGGTGTCAAAAAGTCTTTATTTCTCTCATTGAGTCGGGCTCCTTTTCTCACCAGCATCTCCATAACCTACAAATTAAAAATAATTAAGTATCATTGCACAGCATAAATGATTTCGATTTTGTAACATACATGTTTTCTCTTCGGGCAAATACTTGTTGCAGCAAAATGCAGTGGCGTGTCTCCGGTGTATGGATGGATAAAATTAACTATGGAACCGTTCAGCGGAGGAGGTGTAACAGCCGCCGGAGTGGACGGAGGCGCAGGTGATGTCGCTGTTGAAGATGCTCCTCCTGCTGGTGAACACGGCCGCATTTCCGACGACTACCAAAACATACATATAAATGTGAATTAACGATCAAATAAATATAATTTACTTTTATATACCTGAGGAGGCACAACAGTTCCTGTGTTTAAAACTAAGCATGATGAGTGACTAGACAGTAATTTCTTGACTCTGGCTGGATCGGCTAATCGACAAGCTTCTAAAAGACAGTGTCCACGGTACTCGGCTAAAAATTCATATTAATATTATGTAATTTGTTAAAACATTAATTTTTTTTGATACTTACTAGATAATCTTTCCTGTAATTCCCTAGTCGGCGCAACATCAATGGCTGACTTTCCATGACAGTTTAGTTGTGTTGGGTCAGCGCCTTCACTCAATAGCAATGAACACACCTGATAATAATATTTAAATTGATTAATAACAATATTAGGGAGGTCGTATTATTTATTAAATTATTTTATACCTCTACTCTAGATTTACTGGCGGCTTCGTGTAATGGAGTGAAAGCCCAGAGATCATTTGCATTCACATTGGCACCGTGTTTAATAAGCATTTCGGTCACTTCGAAATGCCCATAAGAACATGCATTGTGTAAAGGCACTAAACCTCTATAAAAAAATTATTAGAAATATGTATATTAGTTTAAAGTAGAGTGAAAATACCCTTTGTCCTTGGCGTGAACATCTGCTCCTCGCTGAAGTAAAAGTCGAACAGCTCTCGCCCTGTTATAGCCTGCGGCTAGATGCAGGGGAGTGCTTCTCCGACCATCTCCTGCATGACAATTGACTGATAACGGAGTTAAGAGGGCATTCAACCTATCTTCACACCCGGCACGAGCCGCTTCCAATATTTCTTCTTTTCTATATTCACCTATAAATGAAAATCAAGTTATAATATATTATATTTATATTCTATTCATAATCAATAAAAATAATATATATACCTGTTAATACTGGACGAGTTACAGGATCGGCGATATCTAATGGGGTTTTTCCTTCTGTATTTCTTATATTCGGGTCCGCCCCGTGTTGTAATAAAACTGTAAATTTATAAAATATGATGTTTTCTCATAAAAAATCATATAGATCAGATTTTTACCTATGCAAACATCAACTTTTCCTTTGGCGGCCGCTTCGTGAAGAGGAGTATAACTCCAATTGTCTCTGGCCGACGGAGGGGCTCCTGCATTCAACAACAGTCTTACAACGTCTGCATGTCCAAAGGAACAAGCGTTGTGCAACGGATGAAGGCCACCGTCATCTCTAGCATTGATGGAAGCCCCCGAGGATAATAAAAACTCAACAACATCTCGGCGACCATAGCCTTAAATTTGGAATATTTTAACAACACTTTTAATATATAGTGTCAAGTGAAATAAATGGAGCATACCGGCGGCAAAGTGAAGGGGAGTGCTCTTCCTGCCGGCCGTATCCCTGGTGTTCACCCACAAAGGATACTGAACCAGCAGTCTTCGAACAGTGCTCAAGTCTCCGGACCGACACGCTGCAAACAGACTCCTTTCTCCTTCACAGGATCCGACTCCAGACACACTGCTCGCCGCAGACATCGCACCAATCATTATGTTCACTTCATTATTACTAAAATCGATCCATCACTGAAATATAGTATACATTATCATTAGTGATGAAACTTTTTAAATCATAAAGTCGATATGTCATAATATTTACATCGAGTAAATATTTCGGCGTTTATAATTTCAAAGGAAACTAATGAACAGTGTAATTAATACAAAGGCGGTGAAAAGTAGGGAGTGCTAGTTTCGGCGAAAGGAAACATCTGGTAATGTGTTACATGTTGTGAAATCTGATCTGGCTCTCCGAAGGGGCGGGGCCAGGACTGCTGGTGGTGATGATGACCTGCTTCTAGGCTCCAGGGCCGGCTCCAGGTCCAGCTCCAGGTCCAGCTCCAGCTCCAAGTCCAACTCCAGCCCCAAGACACAGGACAACAGTCACCACCTGACAGCCACAACACTCGGTTACTTTATCAAGCCTTTCATATTTATTTATGTTGTTTTATTTTTACTCTTCAACTTGAATATAAATAGAGAATTGAAAAATAAATTTAATTGTAGCATGATTGTATCGATATGTGTATCAGCACAAACTCAAAAGTATTTCGTAATTTGGTATAATCATTTTGTATTTGTTAATTACTTCGATGAAATACTTAATATTTAAATAAAGTTTTAATGTATGTTTTGTTTAATATTATATTGTTTTTTCTGCATGCATATATGTAAATATGTGGCGTATTTGTGAAATGACAGTTGAGTGGTGTCTGGTGACAGTGTTGCCACAGCGCGTGCCTGTCACAGGGATGGTAGTGAGCGCAGTTGTAGCAGTCAGCGCTCAGTAAGTGGTCAGTAGTCAGTCAGTGGTCAGTCAGCGGTCAGTAAGCGGTCAGTCAGCGGTCAGTGGTGATGTGGTGGCTGAGCAGTACAGTGCTGGTGATCCTGGCAGCCAGCGGTACCAGGATCGGAGTCCGCCGCCTGTACGTGCACCTGCTGCTGGCTGTCTTCGAGGTTTGTACTGCTACTCCGTTACACTATTACACTATTACAAGCCCCGCCCTTCTGTATACTATATACTAAAAACTAACAGTACAAAATATAACCTGCACTACGCATATTTTACTCGAGACTACAATTATTTATATATTTTTAACGAATAACGTAAACAAATATAAATCATTTGATTAGTATTTGGTTTTTAGAATAACCAGTTTGAATTTCATATTATATTGATGTAGAATGTTCTTCGAATATTTTAAGTGTTTTATCTCATAAAAAATTATATTCAATCGATAAAGAATCGCCGTATGTTTAATTTACGATATCGGATTTGTTCGTGCGTTATCGAAATTGTTTATTATTGATTTAAACGCTAATATAATTTTAAAAATCAACTTGAAACTTTTTTTCATGTGTCGTATATATTTTTTTAAAGATAATCACACAATAATTGACGTCATCTTGAAGGCCCTTGACGAATGATCTTCTTGTGCGATCTTTTTTATAACACACTATAATAAAAATACGACGAATACATTAAAAAAAATGTCATCTTGAAATATCCTTTGTTGCATTATATTACAATATTTAAAATTTATTATTTTATATAATTTAAAAATACTTTTTACCACAGTAAAAAAAATCCACATCGTCCGATAATATTCGTGGAGTAAAGTGCGATTTCATTGAAGAGAAATAAAAAATGTATTTAAAAAAAACACCATTCACCTAATTTCAAATTGTTTATTTCCGTATTTATAGTCCAAGGCCCCACTTATTAAAGGGGCCCTTTGTAATGTGAAGGGTAAAATTGCAATATTTAAATGTTTCGAGCATTTTATATTCTAATTTTTACTCAGTTTTGGACCTCTAAAAATATGTATTAAATTATCTGAATATGGAATTGTACCATAAATGAATCGTAACTGATAATTACTTATTAAGTATATTTTTTTACTATAACTTAATTTAAACATGTGTGGAGTAGTTGTGATTTTTTTTCAACATATGATTTCTATCAGTTTTCAGAATGAAATCATAATATTTTCTACAACATTTGTCATAATTCACGACTGTTATTATTGACAGAACTGCAAAATTATAATATCTAACTAATCTTTCCTCTACACATTCATGAAACAATGTGTAATAATCGAACCCATACACAGATAACTGTAGGTTTTGCACACGGAAATTGTGAAGAGTGATTTATCTATTTTAGCCGATTTTATTGTCAGTTATTCTCGTGTGGAAGAAGATAAGGCATTTGTTATTTTTATTTATTTTTTCTACTAGTCACAATGGCGTGTGTAGGAATGTTGATTTCGCTTATCGAGTAAAGTAATTCCAATCACGAGTAATGAATGTAGAGTATTCAATCGGTTTCTCTTTTTATTTTTATGTTATCAGCTTAAAACTAATCGGGTATTTCCATATAATAATTAGTATTACAGATAAATGTATTATGTATAATCTGTACACGAGCATATACAGGGTGCTCTTCCTCCGTCTAATTATGTATTTGCGCTTTTTATTATATTACATGGTGTGTATTGGCTCTAATAAAATGCACAAGAGGCGCATAAACCTTCCGAAAACGACTGTGATTGGTAATATCATAACACAATATGATTGACGTGTGACCAATCATGACAGTTGATGAATAATTTAGCTTCTGGGTGTGTCTAAAGTTTGATATTTAGTCTACAAACACTAAAAATCGTTTAATAAAATGCCCAAGGACGAATTAACTTTCCGCAAATGACTGTGATTGGTAATATCATAACACAATATGATTGCGGTGTGACCAATAATGACCGTTGATGAATAATTTAGCCTCTGAGTGCGTCTAAAGTTTGATATTTAGTGTACAAATATAAAAAAAACAAACAGTAAACTTTTTTTTAATACACAAGAGGCGTTTTAACCTCCCCCAAACGGTTGTGATTGGTAATATCATAACACAATATGATTGAGGTGTGACCAATCATGACAGTGATAAATAATTTAGCCTCTGGGTGTCTAAAGTTTGATATTTAGTCTACACAAACAAGAGAAACAAACAGTAAACGTTTTTTTAATACACAAGAAACGATTTAACCTCCCTCAAACGGCTATGATTGGTAATATCATAACCCAATATGATTGCGGTGTGACCAATAATGACCGTTGATGAATAATTTAACCTCTGTGTGTCTAAAGTTTGATATTTAGTCTACACAAACATGAGAAACAAACAGTAAAAGTCGTTTAATATTTTTTTTCAAATACACAAGAGGCGATTTAACCTCCCTCAAACGGCTGTGATTGGTAATAATATAACACAACATCATTGAGATGTGACCAATAATGACAGTTGATAAATAATTTAGCCTCTGTATGTGTCTAAAGTTTGATATTTAGTGTACAAACAGTAAAAGTAGTTTTAAAAAAAGCACAGAGGCACACAGTTTAATTGTATGATTGAAATAGTTTCACCATGGACGAGTCCGAGTGCCTCAGCCAAACTCATCTGCTTGGTCCGCCATCTTGATATTTAAACATCCATTTGTACGGCCTACTAATATTCGTTTAAAGTGTGACATTCATTTTATAAATACGGAAGTGTGTCAAACAATGCATGTTAAGTTCATTCGCACCGTTGAAACAATGGATTGAATAATAATTAATGATAAAAGTGTCGAGGTGCAATGTCAATGAAAGTTATTACTATTACAGCCCTTAGTTACCAGAGGCAGCCATCATATCTGAACGACGTGTTATATTTAGAAATAACTATTTATAACACTTTGTTATCATGCGGCTTATACATATTATGTAGGACAGCTTTTACTATCGCATTAATCACAATCGAATTATGTATGTGGTGCATATTTTGCTACATACATCATTCGTAAACGGTGGACGCGCATTTTATAACATTTATCGCAAGATTTGATAGTTACTTATAATAGAGTTTATCACAATATTAAGTAGAGCGCATTTCAATTACAAAGTCAAACTATTTCAATCATTCAATTACACTGGAACGACTTTTACTCTTTGTTTCTTATGTTTGTATACTAAATATCAAACTTTAGACACACACAGAGGCTAAATTATTTATCAACTGTCATGATTGGTCACATCTCAATCATATTGTGTTATGATATTACCAATCACAGTCGTTTGACGAAGGTTAAATCGCTTCTTGTGTATTTAAAAAAAATATTAAACGACTTTTACTCTCCGTTTTTCATGTTTGTAGAAGAAATATTAAACTTTATACACTCCTTGTGTATAGATTACTCGTCAACTGTCATGATTGGTCACACCTCCATTATATTGTGTTATTATATTACCAATCACAGACGTTTGAGGAAGGTTAATTCCCCCCTCTGCATTTTATTAAACGACTTTTACTGTTTGTTTCTCATGCTTGTAGACTAAATATCAAACTTTAGACACACGCAGAGGCTAAATTATTCATCAACTGTCATGATTAGTTAAGCTGCAATCATGTTGTGTTACATTATTACCAATCACAGCCGTTTGAGGAAGGTTAAATCATCTCTTGTGTTTTTTAAAAAAAATTAAACGACTTTTACTCTTTGTTTCATCTTGAGAGTGATATCGTAACATTTTTACGATCCTTTGTGACTCTCGGAGCCAATACGCGCCGAAATGTTTACAGAATATCTATACAAATGTGTAATAAATGCAAGGGTCACCGAGAAAACGTATCTAGGTGAATAAATTAATATCAAAGCAGACTTTGACATTATTATTAATGTTTGGAAAATGATTACTTTGTCGCGTAATCGTTTATCCAAATGTCATAAAAGTATTAAGATAAACGAAGATACTCGTGGCTAAAGTTCAATTTTATAATATTAATCTTATTATATATGGTATGTATACATTGCGGTATGTATGTCTAGGATAGCCACATTATTTTATTGAGTATTTTAGTTAACGAGTTCTGTTGTTGACCTTAACCGATAATATATTATACATGAGTGCATTGCAAAAAACTGACTTATACATTCATAATAAAAAAATTATAATAAATTAATTCTATTTTAAAATGCAAGGTTAAATTTAAATACATATATACATATTAATTAATTTTCAGTGGGGTCGGCAACACATCGAAGTAGCCAAGAAATTAAAAAGGGTGGAGTCTAACGAACATAACGATGGAGAGGAATCAAACAATCCTGAAGGTAGGCATTTTTACATTTATAACATTGAATACATTTGTCATAATTATGAATGTTTCAGGTGGTGCTGTTATTAAACGTGAGAATTTACTGGCTCCCGACCGAGGACTGGAATGCTCAGCACGTCCAGCCCACTTAAATTGCAATGGTTCGTCAAAGCCGTTGTCCGATTACAAAACTCCACAAAATAATAACAGTGAAGTTCAACCGAGTGCAGACTCGCTGACCGTTCAAGACATCGGACTGGTAATTATCACCGTTATTATTGAATTGATTGATGTATCAATTTGTTGTTTAATTTTATAGGAGAGCGGTTCTACGACACCGTGTAATTTAGATTTCGACTTGTCTTCTTGTTTGGATTATGTGAAAGCTGGAGTTGAATCAATCATAGAGGATCAAGTCACCTCCGTGTTTGAAGCTGAAGAATTGCGCAGTTGGAATCTTTTAACCAGAACTAATAGGTCAGTATAAAAACTAGTTTAAAGTTGATTGTTAATGTTTGGACAAAGATGCATCTTTTCGTATAAAAATTAAATGTATATATAATTTTTAATGTAGTCTTCAGATATATTTGGTTTATTTAAGATGTATTTTGTTATAAAACAATGACAAATTTCAACATTTATTACTGAAAGTTTCTTATATTTTTTTCCATTTATACAACATGTCTTTAGTTGAACTTCAAATATTTTAACGGCTTTCATATAATGTCAACACAACCACTAATTATGTATTTTGACAGTTTGAGAATCTTTATTATTGAGTGTGTATATGATGTTAGTATCGTATGGCAACACCGTTCACTTAATTTGCATAGTTCGTTGACCTATATTTTTATTTTAATTTTCAATGTTCAATATTATACATATATTTTACACAAAACGCATTCAATTAATTGGAGATTTTAATGTTGTTTCAGACGCTACGAATTTTTATCGTGGAGATTAACAGTTATATGGGCCATCGGTTTTGTGATCCGTTACTTCTTTTTACTTCCGCTCCGCATTTACATCTGCTTTGTAGGGGTAAGTTATATCATAATAATTTGCAATCCTCCCCTACTAATATAAATAATATACAAAATGTATTACTAATAGAGTAGAATTTCAATATAACAGATTAATTGGAGCAAATAAGTTTCTTATGATTTTTAGTCTGTTGTATTGAGGTTGTACCAATGTATTCAAACGTAACACATGGTTAATTTAGGTTGTGTGGTTGGTTATTTCTCATGCCCTCATCGGTCTGATGAATAATAGCAAACTGAAGAGATCTTTGGGTAATCTAGCATACCGTATAGCGTTTAGGATTATTTGCCGCAGTCTTTCATGTGTGAAAACATTTCACGGACTAGAATATCGGCCAAGAGGCAATGGTTTCTGTGTGGCTAATCACACGTCTCCCATAGACATAGCCATGCTCTCATCGGAGACGTGCTTTAGTTTGGTAATGTTACTTATTGAATATTGAGGATGACGGTGCCGCTTCACATTGTTATATTGTAAACTATGTCCCTGTTGTTTATGTCTTAAATGTTTATATATATATTATTTTGGTATTTCTAAAGGTTTTGATGCTTACAATATGCACAGCATTCATCGGATGTCTTCCCCAAGGCAAGTTTCGACGCTGGCTCAACAAACGACTCTCCCACGCCATTTTCAACTTTCTGAGCTGCTCCCTGAGTGCTGTTATCACTTATCACGGAGAACCTCCCCGGCCAGGAATATGTGTTGCAAATCACACCAGCCCCATTGACGTACTCATTCTCATGTGTGACAACGGTTATTCATTGGTGCGGCTTTGTTTATCTATTTGTATTGTTATTATTCACCTCCATTCAATGTTGCTGAATGCTTTTACTTGTTGTGTTGTGGGCTTTTGTTCGATATATTTGCATACTTATTCTAATATGGCCATTTTAGATTGGACAACGACACAATGGATTTTTAGGTATCTTGCAAAGAGCTTTGGCCAGAGCGTCTCCGCATATTTGGTTTGAAAGGTCTGAAGTCAAAGACAGAAGTGCCGTAACAAACAGGTTATTCTACAATATGTCTCTTGATAAAGTTAAAATATTTTAAAAGCAGAATATAATATTAACACAACCTGATAATTTAAAACATTATTAGATAATTTAAAACATTACAGTCATTATTAATGATTTTAGTATCGTATGGCAACACTTCACTTAATTTGCGTAGTTCGTTGACCTGTAATAATAGTAGGTACCTGTAATTAATACATCTATTTATGGTTTAAATTTACTAGTTTAATCAGTAATGCCATATTAAAAAATATTTTATCTTAATTTGAAAACAAATTTAATATTTGGACATTTATATGAGGTTGTATGTGCTAATTCTAATTTATTTTCAGATTACGGCAACATATTTCAGATCCGAACAATCCGCCCATTCTCATCTTTCCTGAAGGAACTTGTATTAATAATACGTCAGTTATGCAATTTAAGAAGGGCAGTTTTGAAGTAGGAGGAGTTATTTATCCTGTCGCAATCAAGTAAATAATATTATTATTATTTTGAAATACTCGATGATCTAACAATATATTCTTGCAGATACGATCCCAGATTTGGTGACGCTTTTTGGAACTCATCTCGTTATTCCATGTTGATGTACTTATACATGATGATGACTTCCTGGGCCATTGTTTGCGACGTATGGTATCTTCCGCCGATGAGGCAAAGGCCCAACGAGTCTGCGGTGCAGTTTGCCAACCGAGTCAAATCGGTTATCGCCAGACAAGGTGGTCTCGTGGATCTCGTTTGGTTAGTACAATTAAATTTTTTATCAACAAAATTTATTCATCATTAAACTGTGAATAAAGAAAAATCTCACCAACAAATACAGTGGATAATTTATTATGTATACAGGATGGTCTAACTGAGAATATTTTAGGGGGTGTTAGAAAATAAGTGAAATAAAAATATTTATTTGTTTCTGTCGAATACGCAGTATTGGATGTCGCGTTTCCGGGTGTCTGTTAAATACGTCATTAATTAAAAACCAATATATTTTTTATTAATAAAAAAATTCTCTTACTTTGCAATACTTGTGAGTTTAAGTCCACCGTGTATAATAAATATCGCTGGATTTTACTCTACATGATCTTTAATCTAAGTAATCCGTTCTTACAGGTTGTTAGTAAAAATTAGCATTGATTGTTAATGTGTTATATATTTTTTGCATATTCAGGGACGGACAATTGAAGCGTATGAAGGCGAAAAAAGAATGGAAAGAATTACAACAAGAAGAGTTCAGCCGGAGATTAAAAGGAGAACACCAATATGAAGATTCCAACTGGCAATCCAAAGAAGCAGCGGCAGAGCAAGTATCATCGGAGGAAGATCCCCGGCGGTTAAAAGAAGACTAAGGACTCTGGCAGTGATGTGACTTATTTTTTTACATGTGGTAATTTATTATAATGGAGGAAGTGATAGTGTTGTGTTTAGTGACTAAGTAGCCAAAGGGCACCGTCACTCCGCTGTGGATAGCATTAGGATTCACGGTTTGCCTTCACTCTGTTTAGTATAACCCGTACACACTTGAGACTGATCGATCCTTGTATTTGGTGCTGCATCTATTCAGTGTTGCCGCCCCTCCTCTATTTAATAAAGTGTCCTAACATATATTATGTATAGAATAGTAAATAGGCCCACGCTTCACTGAATCCATCATTCCGATACCGTCAATAACAATGTATATAAATACTTTTATTATTAATTTAAAATACAAAACATAATTAACAATCATTCGTCGAGTCGAGTTTGGGCTGGCATCTTGGAATCCGCTGTTTCTGTCAAATACGCAACAGTGGATGTCGCATTGCTGTGTCTATTAAATACGTCATTAATTAAAAACTATTTTTTTTCTCTTAATTAATATCGCCCCATGTTACTCTTATGATAAGAATCCAGACGATAACAATGTATATAAATATCAAGATGGCGGACCAAGTAGACCAGTCTGTCAAACTCGTCTGCTTGGTCCACCATCTTGATATTTATACATTCTTAAAAATATTTTTATTATTGTGTAGGTTCGGATTTGCCCCTGCGGAGTACGGGCTTTTTAGGCTGAGACAAAAGTCTGTGATGTAGGGCATGTAGGACTCCTGCTTCCCGATCTCCTCTCCGTGTTTGAATAACCTCTTGAATTCAGATGCTAGTTCATCGCTCCAAGCCCATGTGGTGAAGATAGAGGCCGTCATACCTGTTAACGTAAGAAAATAGCCCACTGCATCTAACGCCCCACAGCTCTTATATCTCGACGCTAGTGTGCCAATACGAGCCGACGCTAGTCTGCCGGTGGGAAAACGGACATAGTACATGTCAATAGCCGCCACTAGTTTCCTGTAACTCACGTCTTCCATAGTACTCGTGTTAGCTAATCTAGTGACCAGGGAATTCGTCTGGTTGGACGGCCGCCCTCCCGCCTCTTGTTGCTTACCGATCTTGGAGATAAGCAGCGATCGGTAATCCTGACTTTGGCTCTGCGCAACTCTGTAGGCTCCTGTGAGTCCGCAGATGATCCAAATGTCGTCGTCAGTTATTGTATCAGTGGGTTTGGGCATAAGGGGAGCCCCGTTCTCATCAATCACTATGTCAACGATGTTCCGTATTGTAACAGTTTCCCCAGGTCTTGCAATCATTAGTCCGAATGATTCCCATCCTCCGTTCTCCACTTGCTTGTCCAACTGGACAACCAAAGCCAAGTACTCTGTACAATTATTGAGCCGCCTTGTGGCCCAGTGGTTAGTGTAACGGATTCGTGAGTGAAGACTCCCGGGTTCGATTCACGGCACCGGAGTCACTTGGTAGATCTAGCTTAGCAAACTAGATCTTAAGTACTCATTGCTGTGTGGTGGCCTGGGAAACCATCTCTACTATATTCTCCCGTAAAGGCCAAGGTGGCCTGGCCAACCCCTTATAAAGGGACTCCCGCCAATAGGGAAGGCGTCACGATATTTATTTTTATTATTAATTTAAAATATAAAACATAATTAAAAATCATTCTTTGTTTTGGAATCGAGTTTGGGCCGGCATATTGGAATTCGCTGTTTCTGTCAAATACACAGTAGTGGATGTTGCCGTGTCTGTTAAATACGTCATTAATTAAGAATAAATAATTTTTTGAATTTTTATTGTTAATAAAAAAAAATTCTGTTATTTTTGCGATACATTCTTGTTATTTTAAGTCTACCCTATATAATAAATATCGCCTCAATTTATTCTAATAAATATCAAGATGGTGGACCAAGTAGACGAGTCTGAGTCTCATCTGCTTGATATTTATATATCCACTTGTCCGGCCGTAATATCGGTGGTGGTGTTGATCATTCATCTTCGAATATAATTTCAAAAATATGCACCAATAAACCGTGGGGTGTATTTACTATTCTATACTTTATAAATCAATCATGTTCGTTTTAATATCAATTATAATTTTAGGACACCGTTTATATGAATTGTATTGTTTAAAGTATTCATTATACAAAGTACGCGGTACTTAAACCATCGAGTACTACTCTACCTTTAATAATAATGATGTATTATTATTATGATCCCAGTTACCTCTGTCTGTATGCAAACTAATTTATTTAATTATTGTAAGATCGCCATTGTGAATGTGGAGTCATTAATTATCCTGATGTATGAGCCATAATTATGCATATTTATTACCTTTGTAGTCTTGTAAGTTATTTTGTAAATACATGCGTGAAGGAGACGCTTGCGAGTGAGCCGCCGTGTTTAAGGGTAACGAGACTTTGTATATTTTTATATGGACACGAGTGCAGGGTTATTGTAAAAATCAACGTTATCACACACATTTTTCATCGAAAACTATCAATTCTTTTTTTTTTGTAATTTTGTTACAAACTGTGCATTTATTTTATTTTAAACAGATCTCTGTTCAATGTAAACTACTACATTAAGTTGCAAAAGACGGAGAATGACCACTTCGTATTGTATTTCACATATTAAATTATTCATGCTTGAATTTTTTTTTTTCTTTATATTCGGTTGATAAATAAATTTATTTTAAGCATTTAACGGTGTTTTAAGTGTCATATTTTATAACAATCCATCCCATATCCACATTGTGTAATGGAGAGTCGTACACATGAAGAAATAAATGGGCATATTCAATATATTGGTCGTGCGTACGGTGCGTATACGAATAGAGGATCTATTCATATACGTGCTAAAACTAGCAGCTCTCGCACAACTCACTGAAATTAAATTAATAAAAGGTCTGCAAGTTTGACAAAACATAAATTTTAATCTTTTTAAATAACTTCCCAAATGTTAAAATTTTATGTATTACTCCATTAACGGCTGTGATTGGTCACTACAACATCATATAGATGGTAAAAAGGCTACTTGACTTAAGTGCCATAAAAAGTGATTTTTTTTTTCGATAACATTCTATTATTTTTTTGTTTACGAATATAATAATATATTATTTATTTTAGCTATGTCTAATAGTCGAAATCAACTAAGTTTATGCCTAATAGCCTTTTTACCGTCGATATAATTAATTAGAATTTATATTAAAAGTCATGAGTGTGTATAAATTTTCATTTATTTAAAATAACTTAAGAGGGAGATTGACATTCTCAATTCCTAGTTGACAAACGTAACGTTTTTGTTGGATAAATTAGGTTTGCTTTTGCGCTTCATAGAAGTACAAACAATCGCATATTATAAAAAGATGACTCGTGAATGTTCACAATGCGTTGCGGAGCGCGCGTTACATTTTAAGACACCAATTTGCTTTTGCTCCTGATGGCCAAGTAAGCGACTCCGATGGATGTCAAGGCGGCCAACACTTCAGTGCTGATCGTGGGACCGGTGTAGCCTGAAATATATAAGGATAATTATAACACATCACTGAAGAACGTAGGAATTATAATTAAATATATTCACCGGTTGAGTATGGAACTGAAATGGTCAGCAATGAAGGCACTGATTCGATGGACTCTCCGGACCTGATGGCCTTCCTCAAAGCTGTGTAACCTTCTTCGGTGTAAACCAAAATCTTTCTTTCTCCGCTGGAGGGATTCTCTTCAGTCCACGAGACCTGCAATGATGGGATAAGTATGTTGTTGGAAGCGAGATATTACATAAATAAGAAAGTGAATTACTTGATATTGGTTATTGGGGGCGCGGACAGCGGGAAGGGGACGGCCGTCAGAAGAAGGAAGAGATGGAGAAGTCAGAAGCCAGTACAGGGGAGGAGACTTGGTCCAGTTGTCGCAAGACACGGAGAAAGTCGCGATGAATCCAGATTCTGTAGAAATAGCACTGCTGCTGCTGTACACTGATGTTGTGCTCTTCAGCTTCTGGCACTCGGCCTTGGCTCCAGCAGCCAGGAGTGTGGCCATCATCAGCACCAAGATACTCTTCATCTTGTATTCTGTGTCAAGTGTCCAAAATCACCAGCAACAACCACAAAGCACGACTGCTCTTTGAACACTGACTTGCCGACACGTCGGTTGTCGTCTGTCAACGTGTAACTCAGAGTTGCCAAGCTAATATTTAAACCTATTTTATTTAGAACAAGCATTTTTCCAAATAGTGAGAGCTACGTAACTCGAGAGTTAGATGTCAGCAATTTCTGCATTTTTTTGTAATCGCTATGTTACAAAACTAATTGATTGTAGCGATAGCTTTCGAGCTACGTTACTCCTGTTTGAAGAAATCTTAAAATATACTTAAAATGTATAATACAAGCTTTAAATTATAATTTTGATAAATTACAATCGATTGTGCAATTTATTTTGAATAATTAGTGGCTATGTGTGCACGTTAGTAGCTAAAAGTTGCAGTGTATTGTTTGCAGGTGTGCGTGTGTAGCTGTTCAGTTGACCAGTTAGCTTCTCGTGGTTTAGTATTGTCTGTCAATCTCGTCTTCAAAATGGTAAATAATCTCGAATTATCTGAACAATCCTCAATAAATATTCACCGAAATGTCTCAATATAATTTACGCAATCCATTAATTATGTTCTGGTCAATATATTTTTTGAATTTCATCCCAATCTTTCAAACTGGTTAGGTTATAAATTTAATATATTTCCTGAAAGCCGGTGTAAGGGGGTTTATTATAGATTTAATTTAAATACTATTCTCTTGAAAATAATTTTTATAACTTCAATGTTAAATAATTTAATGTAAAATGTAATGTTTCATCGTTTTGTCCGAGTAATTTCACACCCACTCGATAGAACTATCCAGAACAAGTTTATATTGTATATAATTATTAGTTAAATAATGTTTTTTAATGATTTGTGAATGAAATATTGGAATGGGTCTGAAATAATTGATATTTTATAAAACGAGTTTCGTTCTGGAAGCTTCTGTAAACATAAAACATAACCTCAACGGTGTCACATGATGATTCTGAATGTGATTTGCAGCAACCTCAGATCCTGGTACTCCGTCAAGGAACAGACGTTTCACAAGGCAAGGGCGAGCTGCTGTCCAACATCAATGCCTGCCAACTGGTCGTGGACACGGTGAGTCTCCTCCCACTCGCTCTTTAGTTCTGATTAACTGTAATCCTGGTGTCTTGCAGGTCCGAACAACTCTGGGTCCCCGAGGCATGGACAAGTTGATAGTGGATTCTAATGGAAAGGCCACAATATCCAATGATGGTGCTACTATTTTAAAGTTAATGGACATTGTACACCCGGCTGCTAAGACTTTAGTTGATATCGCTCGCTCCCAGGATGCTGAAGTAAGTTTATATTCATACAGTAGAACCTCAACAGATGAACATCTTATATTTATACCATTATTTCTTGAGTAATGCTTATGTATATTTTTTTTATTTTAAATGAAACAAAATCCATGTTCAATTCATTAACATCAAACTCATTTTCGAGTAAAGGGACTTGAGGCTTTTTTGCTATCAAGAAATTTATAACAGTTTGTCAAAATTTAATATATGCATATGCAATTTTTTTATTCTTCCATACATTATTAAGGCACGGAAATAAATCGCCATATTTAATATGCATGCAATTTTATAAGTCCTTTTTATCAATGAATTAAAGTTAATTATATGTTAAAAAATTTGTCATAATAATCCTCATAAGCAGTATAAATGTATCATATTTAGTCTGTGAATACATTCATTATTTTAAAAGGACTACCACTGATCATTTGACGTTGTATTTAAGTAAATCAGTATTTAGTAATAATTATGTACATACTACAAGTGATTGTATTATTTCCAGGTCGGCGATGGAACTACAACTGTTGTAGTATTGGCCGGTGAATTGTTGCAGCGTCTGCGACCTTTTGTCGAGGACGGTGTTCATCCCCGTGTTATCATCAGGGCTCTTCAATTAGCTGCTAAGCTGGCGACTGAAAAACTAAGGGAGTTAGCCGTCAAGGTTGACTGCAGCGACAGGTAATAATAATATACCTTATTCTTCTTTCCAGCGATATCTAAAATAATGAATATTAATTTTCAGAGTCGTGTTGGAGAAATGTGCCAACACTGCATTGAGCAGTAAATTGGTTAACCAACAGAAGACCTTCTTCAGCAAAATGGCCGTAGACGCTGTTTTGTCATTAGACGGGCTTTTGTCACTCGATATGATCGGAATTAAAAAAGTCCCAGGCGGCGGTCTCGAAGACTCATTCCTTGTTCACGGTAAACAAATCAATATTACACTATAATTATTTATGTTCCGAGTTTTCAATGAGTTTGTTTATCAGGTGTGGCCTTCAAGAAGACATTCTCGTATGCCGGATTTGAAATGCAGCCAAAGAGTTATAATAATTGCAAAATTGCACTCCTCAATATCGAACTGGAACTCAAGGCAGAAAGAGACAATGCCGAAGTAAGGAAATATTTAATTACAATTGAGGATTTGCATTAAACAATACATTTTTATAGATTCGCGTTGAAAATGTGGGAGAATACCAAAAAGTCGTAGATGCCGAATGGACAATTCTTTATGAAAAGTTAGAACTCATCCACAAATCTGGCGCTCTCGTAGTTTTAAGCAAACTGCCCATAGGCGATGTGGCCACACAATATTTTGCCGACCGGTAATAAACAACGCCTAATGGTTGGACTTCTTTATACTGATTAAATGTTTTTTTTAGCGATATGTTCTGTGCCGGCCGTGTCACCGACGAAGACTTGAAGAGAGTGCAGCGAGCCTGCGGGGGCGTCGTAGCTGCTAGCGCAAGAGACTTGAGACCCGAATCTTTGGGACAATGCAAATACTTTGAAGAGAAACAAGTGGGTGCCGACAGATTCAACATTTTCACTGGTAATAATACAATTTGAAAGTTGTCAGTTATTAGATCAGATAAAATTACCATTAATGGAAGTGTCAACAAATTCTTTGTAATATCGTCGGCTTTCTTCGCAGACTGTGCAAGTCTATTTTTGTCAAATTTTACAGGAGAGTCAAAAAAGTTGACAAGCTGAAAGCAACTTATTATTATTGCATATATTTTTTTATAATGTTTATATTAATATATCATTTATTTTGAGAAACCTTTATAAAATGGGATATGCCGAGAGGGTTTTTATGAATTTGAGTTTTTTACACCCAACAACGTGTTAATTAATTATCTGTCGGTGATCTTAACTATTACTAGTTACACAGGTCACCGACTTAATAATCAGTATTTACCTTATAATACAGGAAATCAGAGTAAACCTGGATCAAGAGGATCGATCAAGATTTTTTTAATATTATTCCCAATCTCCAAGTCGTAATAACCAATCATTTTTTTATTATATTTGTTATAATTATGTTTATTTATTGCATTCAAACATGAAGAATTTAACAATTTTTTTTTTCTGGTTGATGAAATTAAAATGTGAAAAAATTACGGAGTCTACAAAGAAAGCCAACAATATGCTAAAGTTCCTTAAGAGACACCTTGAATAAATTCTTACTGAATAATGTTAATTTTGTATAGGATGTGAGAATGCCCGTACGTGTACTGTGATCCTCAGAGGTGGAGCTGAACAGTTCCTGGAAGAAACAGAGCGCTCCCTCCACGATGCCATCATGATCGTAAGACGAGCCATCCAGAACGATTCAGTGGTGGCAGGAGGCGGAGCCATAGAAATGGAGCTTTCTAAACATTTGAGAGATTATTCGAGATCCGTCGCCGGCAAGCAACAACTGCTGATCGCCGCAGCCGCACGCGCTCTGGAAGCCGTTCCTCGTCAGCTGTGCGACAATGCCGGATTAGACGCCACCAACATCCTCAACAAATTAAGACAGAGACATCACCAAGAGGGCGGAGTGTGGTTTGGAGTGGACATGGAGAACGAAGACATAAATGATAACATGGTAGAATGTGTCTGGGAACCCGTAGCTATTAAATTGAATGTTTTAACGTCGGCGTGCGAAGCCGCCTGCCTCATACTCTCCGTCGATGAGACTATCAACAATGTGAAAGCCGACGGTGGAGCTCCTCCTCCTCAGATGCCAGGTCGCGGCATGGGGCGGCCAATGATGTAAACTCGCAGTATTCTCGTTACACACTTATTAATGCTTTAATACTATGTTTAGCCGCTTAATTAATTTTAATGTTCATAATCAGGTCACACACTTGCTACAATACAATATTCCATTGTCTCTTTTATTAACCACATTCACTTTTTAATTTATGTATTATGTAAGATTAAAATAATTTCACTAAAATGTGCGTTTTATTTGGAACTTAAACCAAATCTGCCCAATGAAAATACATTTTTTTATTATTCAAGTCGAGAAAGATGACTGCAAATAAAGCCTTTTTTTGTGTTTTATTAGTATAAGATATATTGATATAAAGTCTATTCTTTATCACGGGAGCATGTGGTGCAAGGCTCGGGGGTATTGGTGTACACTTCTAATACATATTAGCATGACTCAGACGAACAGTGCTGGTTACATTACATTGAATGATTGCCTCTTATAAAAATCCAATGAATCGAATAATAAAGTACTTATAATAATATTTATTAGTTCCATAATACATTATCAACAATGTAAAACTTCAATACATATATGCACATTAATTACACCCAATATAAGTAGTTATATACAAAAACATATTATATTGCAGTCCGAATCAATCGAAGAAATTATCCATTAAACTAACATCACACTTATTCAATGAGTCATCCGGCTGTTATTAATATTATATTTATATTGATCTTTTCACAAATATTGAACAGGAAAATCACGACTTTAATGCAACTGTTTCACAGCCTATACAGTTTGATTTAATATTTCAATAATCTCCAGATTTACCATCAATATCGCTTCCACTTCAATTATAATATGTATAATTATTATAAGTATACTAAGAGTCGATTTTAGTCGTTTAAAAATGCAGCAATATTGTACAAAGTGTCTCCAAGTTAAATTTATTGGATGAGATAAAACTGCAACACTGTTAACATCGCCATCGAAATATTTACAGTGATAGTCAAATTATAAAAATAGACACATAACTAACTCAACGCAAACGGCTGCGATTAATGTGCTAATCCTTCCATTAAAATATTTTATTATCATTAGGAGACACCTTGTAGAAATTCTATAGTTTGTTCCACGAATGCGGTGTGTGTGTTTAAGGGGGGAAAGCATTTAATCTTTTCTTTGTTTACAAGCACTTTACACATTCGTGGAATAAATAATAGTGTAATATTATCACTAACAATATTGAAACAAACCGATTTGTGACTTGTGAAAACTATTAAAGATACTACACAGTTAAATTAGTCAGTTCGTAATACAACACTTAAAGATTGTTCTGGAGAAATGATAACAGGGTGACTTCGTAGTGAGCACTGGCTTCCAGGTGTCTTAAGGAGTGCCTCTCTCCGGGATACACTTGCAGCTGATACGGTTTACCCGCGCGGACAAGAGCCTCGATCAACTGTTGAGTATGAATGAAGTGCACATTCTCGTCCTGAAGTCCGTGGACGATGAGCAAGCGGTTCTCCCTGATAACAAAACAGACATTAACATGCAAATAATCAATTATAGCATATTCAGTATATTATCTTACTGGTCGGGAAACCTATCAGCTAGTCGGATCACGCTGCCTTTAGCATAGCCGTCCACGTTTATGTGCGGCAAGTCCATATACCGCTCCGTGTAGGCTGTATCGTAGAGCCTCCAACACGTCACGGGAGCACAGGCTATGCACACCTTGAACACATCCGGAAACTGTGCAAGCCCCATGAGGGATAAGTAGCCTCCTAAATTATAATATTATATTCATTACCTTTCATCACAGTTTACAGACAATTTATATCAATAAACGCATCGGACCGATATATTAGCAGGCCATACAACTGGATGTATAAACGAGTCTGAATGAGACAACAGTCAGTTTCTGTAAATTCTCGATAGACAATTTGATTACAGTATTGCCTCACTCAAACTAATCTACTTGGTCCAGCATCTTGATATTTATACATCCAGTTGTATGGCCTGCTGATATATCAGTGGTATTGGGTGAATGCTTGACTTTTAATAATTTGTAACATGTACCGTAGCTCCAGCCGTGAACTGCGACTCTGTTCATATCGATACAACCGGTTTTTTCCGCTAACCACCTAAGAACCTCAATCTGAAATCATACAATTAGTAAATGTGTGATAAAATGCATTGTATGTGCTTGGCTTACTTGATCTTGTAATTCCACCGTGCCCATTTTACCGCGAATGTGACCTTCAAACTTAACGCCCCGATGTTTGGAGCCACGAGAGTCAATACAAACTACACAATATCCTCGAGCTGCCAGCATGTGCATTCTCAGCTGCCGCATTCCCTACAACATCACACATTGTTAAATATTAACACAAAAATAATTAGCAAATGTGGGGTTTTACTTTAAATGTATTTGTGACTGTTTGTACGACCGGCCCGCCGTAGACATGCAGCAATGTCGGTCTCGGGCCGGGGGCTGCTCCACCGCCCGGTCGGTACACCATGGCATGCAGCTGGTCTCCTTTACCCCCGTCCACTCGATAGCTGTACAATTCAGGTACGTGTAGCAAAGACTTGCCGTCTTTCCAAGTCAAAGTGCTGCCGATACTACTACTACTGCCGCCGACTAAAACCAATATTCCATTTTTTTAATGAAACATATTGACACGCGCAATCCCATTTTTAAATCCAACTCACAGCAATGATTTGTAAATGACCAGTCGGTGGTTGGAGACGGTTGGACGGTTTTCGGTCCTTGAAAACAGCCATGAGGTTTGAGCGATACAATTCCGTGAGCTCCGTGTTCTATACTGTACACTCGGCACACAGGCTTCGAGTAAAGATTGGAATATGTACAAACAGCTACACTGCATTCCTGATGAAACATTTCAAATATAATAACATCTAAATAAATACACACTGAGTACTAACTTCATTAATATCCACATTGTACGAGTAACCCGGCTTGGTCAGTAATTGTGGTTCACTTTGGGTGCCTTTGTATGATACGCAATACAAATGCCTTTCCAGTGGAGTCTCTCGTAAACCAATAAAATATACTAAACTCTTTGTTTCGTCCACCTACACAAAAAATATTGTAATTATTATTTATTTAATCGGTGCCTTACTATACTTCGATATATGCATAATATATAAAGGGAACATGACAAAAGAACAAAATGCGTTTCTTCATATGAGTGCATTTTTTAATTTTTGATCACAATATTGTGTTCAATAATTTTATTTAAATTTACATATCTTATTACATATTTAAGCATTCTTGATGTTCTTTATATTTTTTTTAATATATATTATATATTGTTGTATTTCTTATATATTTCTGTATCTTTTTTATATTCTTACTTTTTCTATAATTCTGACAAATGTCCATCATTGCAATGGCAAGGCGATGATGGTTCTTGCTTTACTATTATGATTGTATATGTATATATATATATATATATATATATATATATATATATATATATATATATATATATATATATATATATATATATATATATATATATATATATATATATATATATATATATATATATATATATATATATATATATATATATATATATATATATATATATATATATATATATATATATATATATATATATATATATTAGATAAATAAATAAATATCTGTGATGTGGGGGCTTTATCCAACTTT
This sequence comes from Agraylea sexmaculata, assembly GCA_022606485.1. Classification (NCBI taxonomy): domain Eukaryota; kingdom Metazoa; phylum Arthropoda; class Insecta; order Trichoptera; family Hydroptilidae; genus Agraylea; species Agraylea sexmaculata. Next base: position 89,438 of record JAGTTH010005550.1, read on the forward strand.
ATATAACTTTAAATTATCATTTATATGCCAAATTAGACATATATCGAGGTTCCACTGTATAATACATTGAATTCAAAAGGTGTACATTATATACAAATAATATTAATAAGCACATTACCCATATTTTCTTCCCGATAACCTCCCAATCTCCCTGGGTTAAAACTTTTGATATAATATTAGGTCCCGTGACTGACCGTATTATTTGACCTGACAACAGTAAAAAAAAAAATTAAGAATATATTGAGCATGCAAAATATTACAAATTAACATACCGTCTCTCAATGTCCTGCAAGACTTTTGTACAACTTTAGCCGTCACCAAATACAAATGAAGATGTCCAGTTTGTTCCGATGCCCAAATAAATGATATTGTTGAATTGGAATTTGGCTCCGGTTTGGTGAGAAAATACAAAATATCATGTACATTTACCCAAGTTTCAGTCCATTTCGATGTTTGTTCGCTGATTAGAACCTAGTGCATTATTTTAAGATTGTTATTATATTGATAAACCATGCTTTGAGTTTAATAATTTGGATTTCTTTTAACCTGAATCGGACTCCATTCGGGAGGCGTCCACGAATCGTTATGTTCAGGCGAATCAAACCATAAATCACCACAATTCTCGTAATGAGAAGGTTCACTAAAGTTTTCTAACGGTATTAAAATAAGTTCCAGTCTCTGTTGTCGTCTATCCAATATTTGACACCAAACACTGTAAAAATGCACAAATAAAAATAGTGACACGCGGATAAAGAATGCAAATAAATAGAATCAATAACTAACTTGCTGCCACACGGAGTCCATCCTATTCTTACTATATATTCCATCCACGGAAACAGATCTTCAAGAGGCCTTTGCAGCTCCAGCCACTGAAGATGTTTTATTTCCCTTTCTTGCTCACCTTCATCTATAAAAACCGACATGCATTCAATGTAAGTTGTCAAATTTAAGGATTTAATCATTATTACCTGCATTCGAACTATCGTCGGATACATTATCAAGAATCTCTTTTTCAATAAATGTGAATTGCGCTATTTTAAGAGTTGACTTTGCATTGGGAAAGCCAGCTCTCGGAAATCTATATTTTAAAACGAAAAAAATATTTAATTATTGAAATTGTTCACATACAATTTGTTATGGAATTCTATACTAAATTATTTTTACAATAAAGTGCAGACGGACTTTGACTTTTGCATTTATGGCCAACACTTTTGATAAATCATAGATATGAGTGAAATGAATCTTTATTGATTGCACTTGAAATACTACTTTTTAATAATTTAAGCATAAATATTACCTAAATTCTTCAGGTTCTACATTAGAATTGCTATATGATGGAAATCTGAATATTTTAACACAACTTTCATCAACTTCTTCATACAATATCCTATAGTATTTATCTGAAAAAAAAAAAAAAAAATAGTTATCAAGGGCCATAATTTTTATTTTTATATTTGTGTACCATTTTTAATAGGTTGCCACCAAAATCCAGTGTAACGTGAAAATTCTTCTTGCATAACATAACACGGATACCCTGCTTGATAAGGATTGTCGGAAAGCCTATAAATTTATAAGATGTTTTACAGTTGAAATGTGTAAAAAAAATTAGGATGACGTCATTCATACCTTCCTGTGCCTTTATAGGCATAAGTCAGTCTGATATTACTGTTATGGTCGGCAAGCCAAATATCACCGGCCGCGCAGTATGCCACTAAGGATGGCTTACTTGGACACATGGAAGGACATTCCGGTTCGCCTTTGAGACATTTCTGGAGGCGTTTCATTGTTCCCCAACCCTAAAATCAAATTTGAAATACAATATGAGTTCATTTTTATTTTATGAACAATCACCCATACCGAATTATAGTCTAAAATGTAAAGATGACTCTGAACAGGAAGTAGGAGTGCGGGATACTTTGAATGAACATGATAGGAGTTGAGAGATCCCCAAGCTTGTTGCTGAGGCTTCGGCTGCTGGTGATGCTGCATTATCGGCTTTAGCATTTTGGACATCTCACCGAGGCCTAAAGGTACCGGTTGACCGCAGAGCCTATCGTCAATTAATTGGATTAGTGTTTATTAATGAAGAATGATTTGTTGACAATAAACCTGTCATGTGAAGGGGTTTCCTTGGGAGACACGTCTATGTACATCAGCGGAGGAAGCCAGGCATCAGTGCCAATATCTAAGTAATAAATTCGTACATTCCCACCATCGGGAGGGCCAAACGATATTCTGGACGGTAAAACGCTAGATTCGGCCAGCCCCGCAGCTTCTAATCTCAACTCTTTCACAAGTTTCCTCAATTCCAGCCAAGACCACTTTTCGTCCACATGAGGACGTCTACAGCGATCAGCGGGAGTGGTCTGTGGAGTGTCATCTTCCATCGATATTTCCATTATGATCTATAAATAAAATAAAAAATACGAGCCGTAAAGTTATATAGCATTCCCCAAAAGGACGAGAAAAAGCATTATACCTTGTATCAGTAAATATGGTAAGAAGCAACGAATAAACTATTTGAATTGGTCATGTGAAATTCTTCGATCATTTTTTTGTACTATAACACTACTAATCATAATAATCGCAGTGTTAAGAAGATATTTTAAAAAAATGACAAATTTGTTACAAAGTGACGCTTAAACAAGTCCAACGATGTAAACGAATGGAAGACAGTGTCGAGAGGCAAGAGGACAGGTGGAGGCGTGGCTAATGATTGTGATGATCAGTCAGAATAATCCAAGAGTACTCTGATCTCCACAACTGTCACCAGTCACCATCACTGACACTGTCTGTCAACATTATTGCCATAATCGTGGCATTTTTACTTTTACAACTTTTACTACTTTAATTTTTTAGTATCAAGTCAACTTATTAACACTTTAATTACTTATTAAAGATATTATTTTTTACATCTGATACGACCCAATAATTGCTTTAATACTGGCAACAATTCAATTTTATCTGTTTTTTATCTTGAATTTACTATTTTATATTACTAGAATGATTCTGTTCTGGTGTAAATGCAATCATCTATATGTTAAACAAACGTTTTAAAAGATGCTTGGTTAGTTTCAGTGAATAAATTCAATAGAGCTGATGCTATTGCAAATTTTATTTAAACTAGTAAATTATTCATTAAAAGTTAAAATTTTAAGCAAGAAAGTGATTTGGGACGTTTTAAGATGTAATCATGTGATGTTTATTCAATTTTTATTATGTTTGATTAGTCGCTATGTGTACATGCCGCGGGAAATTGAACAGCTGTTTAAAATAAAAAATAGATCAATGTGGTTGGTGCTGTCAAAGTCAGTATTTTGACAAGTGTGTCCGGAGATGGACCGGCGCTGTACAGCATGGCCTCTCCTTGTAGTGGCGGCCCTGACCAGCCTGACCAGTGTGACCAACCTGACCGGCGCTAGCTCCGCCCCCAGGACAAGCCCCGCCCTCTCGGTGGAGTGCTCGGTGGCGGAGCTGGTCGGCCTCAGCCAGGAGCAGGACTGTTCAGAAGCCGTGTCTTCCATCTCCATGCCGGCCGAGGGTTCCTCCTGTCCTGTTCAGGTTCCGTATCATGCTGGAGTGGCCTGTGCCAGGAGTCACCGAGCTGGACCCTGGAAACCGGTGGATCTTCCTGGCCACTGGCACCAAAACATATTTTACGTGTGAGTAAACTAAAAATAAATATTATGGATATAAATAAAATTTCAACATATTTATGGGTGATTCATATAAAAACACATTTACATATATTATAATATAGTGAAAGCCAATTAAATATAATATTTTAATCACAACGTATCGCGCTAATAATATATTTCCACTTAAAACGACTGCACGCAATGCGGTTTTAGAACTTCCGTTCACAATCCGTCGTAATTTTTCCGATTCACGAAACACTCCATCTTTTCACCGCCCCAAATTATTCATCCGAAAAATACACACAGAATTGACAATCGCCGCTTTTTAAAAGTTCAATGTTGGCTTAATTGGATTGTTTTCCACAAAATAATTGGGTTGATAATTTTTAACTGTGACCGTTTTTTTCTTCATTTACTCGTGATGTAACCTGTGAATTATGAAACTTGAATATATTTTCAATCGATTCCTTCGCGATAACTCAATGATGAATATCGATAGTTTTTTTACTATTATCTGAATTGATATTAAAAAAAACATGATATCATCATCGATTTTCCTCATTCGCGTCATTTTCCTTCAAGATTCTCACTGAAATATAGTATTTTGTTAAATAAAGAAACGAAATATTCACCTAAAACATAAGATTACTCATTAAAAGCCACAATTAGTCACACCCCAAGATTATTATGCTACGATATTACCAATCGCAACCGTTTGCGGTAAGATATTTCGCATCTGTGCGTGTCTACAATTTGATATTACCATTAAAAACACTAGAAGTCGTTTAATAACATTTTTAAAATATTGACACGTACGACATTTACTCTACAAATATCAAATTTTAGACACCTGCAATTACCGCAAATTGCTGTGATTAGTTATATCGTGATATTATATGTTTAACGGTAAGTAAGTAATCTTTCGTCTCTGAATAAATATGACATTTACTCTACACACATGTATAAAATATATTATTCAGGCGTTCAGTTCTATAACGATGAACTCAATATTATAATACTAGGGTTATTTTAATTGAAATTTTCAATTTGTTAATGTTTTTTGATGTTCTGTTTGGTTTTTTAATATGTTTGAATTTTTTAATAAAATAATTTCATATGACAACACTCATCAAAATATTTAAGAAGCATGTTTCCCGATAAATACTGTTTTTTTAATTGTCATTTATTACGCATTATTAAATATCTCTTATATTATTTTGAAGTTACGCACAGACAGACATATAACATACACGTCCAACAATCATATCTATAACTGTGCTAATATTCAAAATTGCGATTTATATTTATTTATTTTATTGCATTTTGATAATCTGTTCGTCTCCCCTATAAAATATAATATAATGATAGCAAATAAGGTGAATGTGGGATTTATTTTTAATGTAAACGTTGCTAAGCCAATCGCTTATCTTTGTGTAATTGTAATAAATGCAAAATGACAAATTCAGTATACAAATAATATAAATCAGTTATTTTATCGTTATCACACTGGAACTATTTATATCGTTATCATTGTTGCTTGTCGATCTGCACTGAAATCAAGAGTCTATATTATTATATTTAATATACGTTATTGGACAGATTAATTGGATTCGAATAAATAAATAAATATAAACATTTAAAGCGTGTCTGGTGTGTTTCCTTTCACGCCACAATCTCATCAATGTGTTTCTGTATTAAAAGAAGTGAGCCACTGTTTTTATTAAAATGACCTTCTCTGCCTCTTTCCCAATTAAAATATATTCTTCTCGTATACATTAACAATCGCATTGTGCTCGAATTATTGAAGATTATGTCAATAAACCTCTTATAATGATACAAATCTGTTACATATATAATAAATTATATTACACACATTGTCACAGAAATCCTTTAAAATATTAGTAGAGTAGCAAACATTTTTCGTTACATTTATGTCAAGTTAGAGAAGGAAATTGATTTATATTTATTAAAAATCAAAATGAATGAGAACTGTGAGTCCCATTTGCCAATCTATATCCATATAAGACAAGAGATCTACGGTTTATTTCACGAATGTCTAAAATACACATTAGTCTTGATAATCCGCCAACTGTCGGATTAGCGATTTCTAGTATTTAATGAAAAGAGGATAAAAATCTTTTATTGTGGTTTGTTTTTTACATTATGCATATATGTTAGCGATGTGGTAGGGGGTTTCTGCACTAACAGGCGCCTCTGATAATAAAAACTTGTTGCATAGTAATTGTAAATAAGGAGACACGTGCGATTTTACGGCGGGAAAGCATAATCTAAGAATGCACGTGCTTTCTGTTTACAACCACTTTTGAAATAATTAAAATATGCAACAAATAATATTAACTTTATAAAAGTGTGTGATTATGATGGACGGTTATTCTTAAAGTAACCAAGCTATATGCTTTTATGTATTTATAACCTCTATAAAAAGTCACAGATAATACAATCATTTAAACAAGAGATTTGAGTCATGAAAAGTGCTTTGAAACATTAATATATGTATTTTTTATTAATTAAGTGAAATGATTTTCAACATGGCAACACACGACCACGCAATATATTCGATATTTGAAAATGTAAAGAGAGCATATTATAATAGATGTTCCAGCAATATTCCAGATGACATAGAAAGAAGCGCCGGGTTACTAAAATAACCGATATTACGATTTGGCCTGCGTCACACTCGCATGTTATTAAAAAAGAATACTAAATAGGTCACACACAACCAGCCACAACTACAAAATAAATACTATCGACACCTGTTATATTCATCTTCAATCCGGTAAAATCAATCATTTGATAAACATTATTCACGAGCGAATAATATTGATTGTTTGTAAACACCTTAAGAGCATCTGTCCACATGTTTATTTTTCACAGCATCAATATTTATCAACACTCATTACACAACACAGCGACTAATCAATTCCACTTACATGGATTACAGTATTGCGTAATGTTTGTTTAACCAATCAAAATGCGTGTTTGGGGCTTCTTTAATAATGAAATTTCCTCATTCCAGGGATACTGCCAGACTGACTCCCTTGCTGAAGAACCTGGACGGCCAAATGAAACAGGTTCAGGAAAGTCGTGATGTATTGCAACAGGAATTGGACCAACTCAAAGGCAACGCTGTTCAAATGAGCTCCAGAGACATACTTAAAAAGAAATATTCTAGAATAAGCAAGGAATTGAGTAATGACATAGATGTAGACGATGTCACGCCTAAAAAACACTGGATAGATTTAACTCACGATATAGATGTTAATTATGATGAAAACGGTAATTTTGTACCAGACGGAAAAGCCGCCGATGTCGATAGAAATATAGAAGTTGTCGCCATGATGAGGAAAAAGGATGATGATAGTTTCCAAGAAACCACGACGTGGATTGATCTTTCACACGACATTGACATCAATTATCCCAAGCCTGGAAGCGGGATCGTGTTGGAGGTGGAAGGCGAAGACGTTGTGAAAAACATTAACGAACCCAAAAGGGACGTCGAGGAATTGGAAGATCACCAAGTGTTCCCTGAAATAGAAGTCGGCGTCACTGAAGACGAACAAAAAGCTTTAACTAGAAATAAGAGAGATGTCGCGTCTTGGACTACTTTGAAAGTCGACGACGATTCTTTGACGGAAAACCCCGTCACAGATCCCACGGTTAGTGTTCCTTTGAAGATAGAAGCCCTTAGGGTGGACGAAGCCGATAAAGAACCACAGCTGAAAGAAAGTGGAGTTCCTGAATTACAGGCAGAGACGAGTGCTGTTCTGCGTCTGTTCGGCAGTGGATTCACTGAAGACACTCAGATTACTTTTACCCACCAAAAAAACGACTACGGTAACAACTGTCTCTTTCCAGCCACGGAGCCCTTCAAGGTTAGCCTCATTCAATACTATAATGATTATTGCATGCAAGTTATCTGTCAGTGCCAGAACATATTGTTCCTAATTGAATATAATCCTTCAGCATATGACTTTCCAATAATAAAATATGTACTTTCCAATAAAAATACATCTCGTTCATTCATTTTTTTAAAAAGTAACAGATCCATATAGAGTATATTAAATATCGTCTGAGGCGGCACATCTCTGGTCAGCGCCATTTGTATATCTAGTAATTGTAGTTCTACCAAAATGACAAATGATTTGCTTAAGGCCCTTCAACTAATTGTTCATTGTTTGTATAACTTTCTTTTTAATAAGAAAAGTAATGGAGTTCTATCATAAATATGAAGTCAGGAATCTTACAGCGGTATTCTATAAAACGACTTTTCAGTGTTTAGTCTATGGTTTTAAGAAATAGTGACAGATTAACTGTCATTAACGCCATCAAGTAATCGAGCTGTCGCCAGTAATATAAAACAATTAACTTTAAAGCGACTAGTTATCTCTTCTGCCTCATATTCTGGGGGACATGAATGGGCATATATAAGTTACATATGTTTTATATTAAATGTATAAAGTATAAAAGTAGCAGACGAGATAATTGAGTCCAAGCAAGAATGACAGTTGATTTGTCACCGTTTCTCTCAGAGCAAGGAAATATTATATTTACTCTAAGCCGTTTCTTAAAACTATAATGTACAGACTCACAGTGGTTTTCAGTAAAATGCATACATGATAGTGTCTATGGTTTTGTCACTGTTACTTGAGTAAAGCTGGATTTCTTTACTTGGACAGATACTTTATGACACTATCATGTGTGCATTTTACTGGATACTGTCAAAGTCATTTTATAGGATACGGCTGGTATGGTATGTTACATAGCCCCCCTCCACTCCGTCCGAACTTGCATGCAAGCGTCTTGATATCTGTACACTTGCATGCACTAACTAAATAGCACTTTCTTCCGTGTTGCAGTTGGATAAATCATCTATAAAGTCGCACACTGCCACGGTGAGGATCAGACTGCCTCCGACGACAACAGCGGATCCCATATTCTACCTGTGCGCCAAGAGAACCGCCCTTTCCGAGGGTCTTCCCGATATTGCGGGCATCGCTCCATTCGTCCACCAAGGCTCCGATCCTTGGCTGCAGCTGCGTTCTTACCAGAAACTACTCCCGATGTGGGTGTCCTTTGTGATCATCGGAACATGCCTCACGTTCTCCGCCCTGTTCTCTGGTCTCAATTTGGGCCTGATGTCGTTGGACAGGACAGAGCTGAAGATCTTATGCAATACCGGCACTGATAAAGAGAAGGCGTACGCTAATGTGATTCAGCCGGTGCGTGATCATGGAAACTATTTACTGTGCAGTATTCTCTTGGGCAATGTCGCCGTCAACTCAACGTTCACCATTCTCCTGGACGATTTAACTTCTGGTGTATTCGCCGTGGTGTTCTCTACCCTGTCCATCGTGCTCCTCGGGGAGATCACTCCTCAGGCCATCTGCTCCAGACACGGCCTGGCTGTCGGAGCCAAGACCATCCACATCACAAAGGCGGTGATGGCTTTAACATTTCCCCTCTCGTATCCCGTGAGCAAACTGCTGGACTTTCTGCTGGGAGAAGAGATCGGCAATGTGTACAACAGAGAACGACTCAAGGAATTGGTCAAGGTTTGTAATGTTTATGAATGAAACACACACACACATACATTGTTATTAGAGGAGCACAGGGTGGCGTATTGATTAAAAGTATAAATAAAGTGGATGTGGTGAGTCAAATTTGGCAGCGCACACCGATGACGTGTGCTACTCGCAGACGCTTCTATTAGCTTCATTTCCCCGTGTATAATATAATACAAACAGTTCACCTGTGATGACAAATACTAGGTGAAGTGTTCAGGGAAGACGTATAATCAGTATATTGGGTCAACATCCACCACCTCCTTGACACACTTATACCTATTACACCTTTACAAGTCTGTGGACAACACGCAATCATTACAAATAATCAATAAGTCGCATACTTAAACTTACGCCAACACGGTGGAAAAAAACAGACATTCAATTTCTCACAATTTCGTATCACATTCATTTAAATTTACTCTTTTTGAGCTCACAATACATACACACAGTAAAACCACAGTATACATACACTATGGCCTTTTATATGTTGTAATTCAAAGTGATTTGGTTCGTACTTTAACGCCCAATAAGAGAGCTCACAATAAAGACACACAGTAAAGCGTATACATACACTATGGCCTTTTATATGTGGTAATTCAAAGTGATTTGGTTCGTACTTTAACGCCCAATAAGAGAGCTCACAATACAGACACACAGTATACATACACTATGGCCTTTTATATGTAGCAATTCAAAGTGATTTGATTCGTGCTTTACGTCAAAGCACTTCATTACAACCACTTGAACATAATACAAATAAAAAATAAATAACCAATGTAATAGCTAAGGGAATAAGGCATGTTACTACAAATACTGCGGTCATGGGTTTAAATCCCGGTCAAGTCAAAAAAATAAATTATTATGACTGGTGAATCGGAAATAATATTAATAAAACTACCGATCGATTGTCTTGATCCAGGTTTACTCTGATTTCCTGGATTGTAATATGAGCTGTGTAACTAGTAATAGTTAAGATTGCCCACAGACAATGAATTAACACGTTTTTGTGTCTAAAAAAACAAAACTTGTTAAAAAAAACCTTCTCAAAAAAGTCCTTGGGGTGTATATAAATAAGTCCTGGTGAAATGTCATCATCCTTTGACCTTAACGATTTTATAAAAATTCGGTTTATTAACACAAAAACGTATCTAACAAAAATAATTTAAATGTGCCGTTTTCCTATTAATGATATTAATTAATTGTAAGCCAAGTTGTATATATATATCAGAAGCTTATTAATAATAGAATTCGAAACTGTGTCAAATTATATATTATCGATCGATCGAAATTCCATTATAGGGGAGAATGTCCATGAAATAATTAAAATGCTTGGTTTCCTAGGTCAACCACACAACACGCAATACGATTTTTATATAATCTTTTACACTCGAAAGATAAACAATAAATCGGTGTATTAGAAATCAGATAGAGATAAGTAAGTGTTTTTAATATCAAAGTGGAGTCGTCGTCGTTCGTTGTGTTGTTGCAATCGCCATTTGGCGGTGTTAAAATAGAATGTGAGAATATTTGATTGTTTTATCACAAAATAATATATCGAGCGGCCTAATTTATTAGGAGACAATACATTGTAATAACATATCCATGACCTGATTCTACCTTGACCGCCCCTTGTGCTAACTTTATCGATTGCTTACGCCTCCAAAACTACGCAAACTTCACTATTCCATATTCAAAATCATCATACTATGTATTTTAATGCCACTATTTATAAATGCCACATTATGACATTTAACAATTTATATATATATATATATATATATATATATATATATATATATATATATATATATATATATATATATATACTATATATATATATATAAGCCTATATATATATAATAAACAGCATAATTGCTCAGCGTGTGTTTACAAATATGTGGTTATGGGTTCAAATCCCGATCGATCGTCTTCAGGTTTACTCTGATTCCCTGTATTATAACGTAAATACTGATTATTAAGTCGGTGACCTGTGTAACTAGTAATAGTTAAGATCACCGACAGACAATTAACACGTTGTTGTGTATTAAAAAAAACCGAGATTTGTAAAAAACTTTTAAAAATACTCTCTTATATATAAATATGATGGGGTGAATCGGGACATACAAAACAATATTTTATGAATTAGAATTAGGTGTATAGAATTTTATACATTTTTATTTGATATGAGAAGTAATAAATAATAAAATTATGGGGATAAAAATAGAAATATACAAACATGATGATTAATAAATATAATAACAACAATAGACTCTACGTTAATAATATAATGCTTAAAACTAAACAACAGATTGTTTGTGTAAAACCAAATTTGAATCGAAACTAACTGCAGAAAATCGCTCAGTAAAAACAATATATTGTATATCATTATCTGAAATTGATATGGGTTCATGTTTAAATGAATAATCTCATTAAATTAATTTGACAAAACAAATTGATGGTAATCTTGTGATGAATGAAGATTACCAGTGATGTGCCAAAGTCAAACGAATATTATAGTATTATTCTGTATATCGGTCTATCCTGTTTCCCCTTTGAGTGCAATGAAGCGATATAAAGATCGATTAATCTAAAGAAGTTAGAATAGAATACTATAATATTCGTTTGACCTTGGCACATCACTATTTTTGTTTTTTAATAATTTGAATTGTGCAGGTAACAACGGACATCAACGATTTGGACAGAGACGAAGTGAACATAATTTCCGGTGCTTTAGAATTGAGGAAGAAAACCGTAATGGACGTAATGACGAAGATCGAAGACGTGTTCATGCTGGACTACGATGCTATTCTGGACTTTGAGACCGTGTCCGAAATCATGAAATCAGGTAATATTGATCTGCTCAAGTCATCATCATTAGCCGAATCATCTGCGACAATATCTCAATATGCAAATGAGCACTTGAACAACCACGGATTATGATAATCGCGCTCGACAATGCATATTCGCTAATTTCACGGCCTCGTATTTTTAACCACAAATTAACAATTCACACATTTGTCACACTCGTATTCAACCGGGGCCACCGAAAGTTGGTTACACGGGCCTCCAAGTGTGTGACGTCAGCGATATTATATAAGCTCTAATAGACATATTTACAATGCGATCACAATGAAAAATATATCACCTATTCCCATATACTCACTCTACACTATTATTAAACTAGGCTAATTTTAATTGAATTTTTCAATTTGTTAATGCTGCTTGTTTTTTTTTTATATGACGGTTATATTTGAGTTTTGCTTTAAAGTGTTTTTTATCGATTAGAAGATTTTTTTGATTTTAAAAATGTAATTGTAATGCATCAAATTAAATACATCTAAAAATATTTAGAAATTATTTAATATTTTTAAATTCTCTGATTTGTTTTTAATGCGAAGATAATAAGCTGTTTGTTTTTTCATTCGAAAGAAATTTGAATTTTTTTATTAAAATTATTAATAAAATAATATAATACGGTTTTCACACGATGACAACACTCATCACAATATTTAAAAAGCGAGTTTCCCGATTTATATTGTTATTGGAGAATTGTCATTTATTATGCATTATTACATATCTCTAATATTATTTTGAAATTATTTTAATATTATTATCATTAAAATACCCGTTTCGAGATTTTACATTTGTATTAATTGTAGTAAAATAATTACATGAAATATTATTCTTCCATCTGGTTGGACAACACTGATGGTTGAAAGACCCGTACATACATACACACGCCCTAGACAATTATATATATTATATTTAAATGCATGACACTAATCTTCCCTTGATGGAATCCGGGCAATATCTTTGATCATAGCCCCCGCGAAAACAAGTGACTTTTCCAGTAAAATCTGGAACATGGACACATCTGAGAAATACGCTTATAAAATTATACGAGTGAAAATAACAAATAAAACACTAAATTCAGGTACAAAAACGTTAATTTCCTTCTTTAAAGTCTCAATTGTCATATGTTTATGTTGAATTATTCATTCCAGTCTCTTCTTTATCATCGCTGCTGTGAGACAAGATTTTTTTTATTGGATCCTCTTCTGGATATTTATGTTGGAAATTTTAATTTTATTTCGATCAACTATCGTAGTTAACGTATCTAAGCTTAATTGTCTGCTGTCAATGCAAATATTTCGAATAATCCTATCAATATGCGGTGTAGTGATTTGTTTCTGCCACATTTGCCCATGCGATCTGACAATGCAGCCAAATTGTGCTTAATTTTTTTTATTCATTCTGTCTACAAAAGATTTATAAACCCTTGTAAGACTACATATCTCCATAACGGATTAATTTTTGCATGATAATAATGCTTTTACCTCAGCACATTTCCTCGGAGTCGTATCCTGACATTCTAAGTAACGAATAACTGATGAAATCATTAATTAAAATATTTTATTTATAAAAAAAATGATAAAAACAAATAGATAATTAACCATAACATACATTCTAATTAAAAAAATTGCGTGAAATTATTCTACTAAACAATATAATTTATTTTCCGGAGCACCTTGCTGCACACGTTTTTCCACTTAACACGTACTTGGACGAGGTAAATCTTGATTTTTGACATAAATAACTGTTCGATAATCTTGATAGTTTTCAAATTTATCAATTATGATACAATTTAATTAAACAATGAATAATTTCTCGTAGATTAATCGGCGTGACTGATTTTATTTGATGGTAAACATAGAAAACGTGCAAACCTAGACGTGTCCCGATTAATATGGCAAGGGACTGTAAGACTAGGTGATATATTTTTCATTGTGATCGTAGTGTAAATATGTATATTAGAGTGGTGTAATGGTTGTAAACTATATAATTTAGTCTTGATTCAATGTATTTTTCCAGGTTTCTCACGTATTCCGGTATACGAAGGCTCCCGCGGCAATATTATAGCCATGTTGTATATTAAGGACTTGGCCTTCGTGGATCCTGACGATAACACTCCTCTGCGGACGCTCTGCCAGTTTTATCAAAACCCTTGCAATTTCGTTTACGAAGATGTCACCCTCGACGTCATCTTCAAGCAGTTTAAAGAAGGTATGTTACTTAGCGCAATACGCCCTTATTCCACCCACAATATATTATATATATATTTTATTCAGGTCACAAAGGACACATGGCCTTCATTCAGAGAGTCAACAATGAAGGTGAAGGAGATCCATTTTACGAGACAATAGGTCTGGTTACTCTCGAAGATGTTATCGAAGAATTGATCCAAGCAGAGATTGTCGACGAAACCGATGTCTTCAGTGAGTGATTTACACAAATATACAAAAATAATTAATAGTTTTAATATTACGTATAACAGACACAATATACACGAAAAGCCTAGGCGTGCTTTGTTGTACTTTTAATCGGTTTGTTAATTAGTGTCTCGTAATAAACTAACAAAAACCGATCATAAGTGTAGCTAAGTATCTCTACTATAGTTTCGTATCATCTGGGAATCCATTACTTAATAGTCACTACTGAGTACTTCACAGAAACAGCTGAGTCCAAGATGGTGGCTGAAAACCCGATTCCAAAAGCACTATTAATATTATTATTTATTTTTACCCTACCGTCCCCTAAAATATTTCAAGTCCACCCTGTATGTAAATGTTACAATACACATCTGAAAGCCACTACTGCGTACTTCACAGAAACAGCTGATTCCAAAACGGTAGCTTCTCGATTATATGAGCATCAAATAAATTAAAAAATATTAATTTTTTTATATCCTACCACCACCTAATATATTCTTAATTAGTTCAAGTACACCTGTATAGTAAAAATATGTGAATAATTGTATAATATCGACGGTCATAATAGCTAAAGGTAAAAGCCATCATAGCGATGTCAATATGGCGGAACAAGTAGACGAGTCTGAGTGAGACAACACTAATTGTTTAAGCGCACTAAATGTCATTCTCTATAGAGGTGTACATTGCTCTTCATTACCCAGTGTTTAAACACTGTTAATCACCTTGATTATGGTCAAACTCATCTGCTTGGTCCGCCATCATTATTTATACATCCATTTGTATGGCCTGTTAACATATCGGTGGTATCGACTGAAGGCACATTTCACTACAAGCAAATGATTAACTCTAATTTATCTTTTTTACAGCCGACAATAAAAGTAAACGTAGGAGAAACCGTCCGATGAATAAATTGCAAGACTTCACGGTGTTTGCGGAGAGAAGAGAGAATCAGCGCATCCGCATCAGTCCTCAACTCACCTTGGCCACTTTTCAATATCTCAGCACTTGTGAGTTAATTCATTGTGAACGGACCGTCGTCATCTTGATTTAATATTTTTAACTAAATTGTAGCCGTGGATGCGTTTAAACCTGATGTCGTATCGGAAGTGACGTTACGACGAATGCTCCGACAAGACATCATCCATCACATAAAGTTCCGTAGCAAAGAAAGGCAGAAGAGCGATCCGTCCACCCTGATTTACGAACAGGGAAAACCTGTAAGTCTCGCTTGATATTAGCAAAAATAATTAAATGATTAATCATTATTCCGAATGCAGGTAGACTACTTTGTATTGATTTTGGAAGGCCGCGTCGAAGTAACCGTGGGTAAAGAGAATCTAGTATTCGAAAGTGGACCGTTCACATACTTTGGAACTCAAGCTTTAATACAAAATGTTGTAATAGGTAATAATAGTTGGGTGTATTATTTGTATTCATATTAATTAAATATTTGAATTGATGTTTCAGCTGAATCTCCGGCAGTGTCGCCGTCTGCTTTGGGATCCTTGCAATCTCTCAACATGGACTCCTTGCTGAATCACACGTTCGTACCCGATTACTCAGTCAGAGCAATCACAGAAGTGTTTTACATCACAATCAAAAGGTAAAACAGACTTACATAATATAATAATTGAGGGCGCGGATGGAATAAGGGCTTTTTAAAATTATTTTTGTAAAAACAATCATATTTAAGATGGAATGTTTTACTTGATTTTCTCGAAACTGACAATTTCAGTATGCGCCCTTATTCCTTCTAAGCTTTTTTATCGCCCTTAAATATCAAGATGGCTGATTTGACACAAATTGTCTCACTCAGACTCGTCTGCTTGGTCCGCCATCTCAATATCAGAGGCGCCTGTCAGTACATAAACACTAATTTAGAAAAAATATTTTACAATATTCTCCACTAATTTTTGCAATATTCTCCACTTATTTTATGTGTAACCTTAAGGTTACGCAAAAATAAGTGGTCTTGCAATCGAGTTTGGTAAAAATCTCTTTATAATATGCGGAGGTTTTGGTTTCGGACGCCATCTTCGAATGAGATGTTTCTGTCAAATATACAGTATTCGCGTTGCTGCGTGCTGGTTAAATAAGTCACAAATTAGGAACTAATTTTATTTAATTAATAATAAAAAATATTTAGTTTCCATATGTGTCAGATTATCGAGACTATTTTAATTTAATTCATGTACACATTTACAATAATCAACTGTATTTTAGGTCTTTGTATTTGGCTGCAAAGCGAGCGACCCTCATGGAAAGATGTACCGGTCCTCATCCTAAAGGAGAAAGCGGGGGTGAACAATTCGACGACGAAGTTGAAAAAGTACTGCATTTTTATATAGTACATGAAAATATTATATTTTAAAATAATGTTCGTTTCAGCTATTACATTCTTTGGAAGAAGACGGAAGTCCTGTTGCGCATGCAAAGTCTCCGTCTCATCACAACTATTCATCAAATAGGGTACGGTTGAATCTTATATTTATTTTTTGTATTGTTATGATGTAATTTTGTATTGTAGGTTTCGCCGATCGGTTTGAATGGCTCGTTGAAGACTTCGAGGCATCAATCCCCGGTGAAGAGCGTGGCACCGTTGGCCACTGCGGAGACGACGCCGGTGGACTGCAACTCGGTGCCGCCGCACGAAGGCTCCTCCCTCCTGCCGCCGAGCTAGTCTCACGAGCCCTCTTCGGGGGCTGCCACGACCACTTGTTAACCATCAAATAGTTACCAATTGTAATATACAAGGTATTCCATTATATCATCATACGAATGTTATCCATGCTTAACTTTGCTTTAGGTTATAAATATTTATCGGAACACGTTTACAATGCAAACATTGTTTGTATTATAATTCTGTGATAGGAGACGGTTGGCGTTCATTAAATATATTACGGTAAAACAATATAATTATAATAAATAGCGAGTCCACAAAATAACACACAGTACAAATACACAATAAAATATTATATTTGTCTAGTATTGTTTGTGTTTTCAGAATAATCGGCCGATTTTAAGTACAGTCAGAGATTTTTTTTTAATTTTGATACATTTTGTAAATATGGAATGACAGATTTCAATATCTTTGGTAAGAAAATGCAAATGGAATTTTACAAACCTCAAAAATGTAATGATAATTTTGGGCTGCTTCATTCAGCTACAGCTGTTAACATTTCGGCGGACCATGGCTGCGACAGTGCTGCCTATGTATTAACCAACGTCTTTCAAATTTGAATTTAAAAATTCTGCATTACTTTTAATGTTGCCATATCAAATATTTTAACCATCATAATATAAAAATGTATTTTCCTACATAATGCGATTCAAGACTATGTGAAAAAAAGACATTAGACTTAAATAATTAGTCTGGTCATTCCAAGTTAAATGTTTTATTTTAATTTTTTTGCCCGTCTTCCATCAAAGTATAGCAGTGTTGCCATAGTTAAGAATAGGTTTTGTTTTATTTTATTTTTTTGTCAATATGAATCTAATTACTTTTAAAAATCAAGCTTCTTTCCAATATTGTTGATTATTTATTCGGAGTAGTTGTTGCGAATGAAGAACTTTGACTGTACACAATGTATTTTTGTAATGCCGCGTAAAAAGTGATTATTACCAAATTGATTATATACACATATATTTATCAAATAAAAACCGTAGAGCTTTATTATTATATATGTAAATAGTGTGTTTTTTAGACTGTAATTGTTGCTTCTATAAGCGTTAAATATATACATTATATTCAATTTTTAAATATTATACTCATCTATGTTTGTACTTACATATATTTTGCACTTAATTAACGAGTTACTTATTCAGTATTTTTTACCGACATTAGTCGTTGCGTTTACATAATATTTTTATATTTGTGACATTTTGTTTTTAAGAAACAACCGTTTTGCCAAAACTGAATACTGAGTATTATTTTTTCCTACCGAAAACGAGAGTGTATATTGAAAGCAATAAAAAAGTAGAGACAATACAATTTATAAGCGCTTGAGGCTTTTAGTCGTTAAACCGCATATTTTTACAAGTACATAATTTATTAAAAATTATACAAAATGTCAATTTCAATCTTGATGATATACATACTTAAAATCGTGTACTTATTGCGCGCATAATATGCCTGTTTATTACGAACGGCACAAAGACATAGACAATTGTTAAATATTTGTCAATTTAATGTTTTTTAGTTTTAATGTATCTAGAAACCGAAGTTGTCTTCTGTTGATTATATTTAAAATGAATAAATAAATATACATTTATCCAGAATTTGTTTCATTGAAAATAACGTGTGTGTCAATTTGATCCAAATTTTATTATTAATTACTATAATCATACTAAATATATTGTATATGTAATAATATGTACATTGGTAAAAAGAATAAAACAATTCACAAATAAAAATACCACTGGAAAGCAGATATAAATCACCACTATCTGATCGCTTACGGACTAACGTGACATAAAATTAAGATCTCTTACAAAAGTACAGTCTTATGTTTATTAATAGTACACGGGATCGTTGAGAAGTGGCCGGTGGAAGTGGCGTTGTGCGTACACAGTGAACAGAATGAGAAATGGTAATGTATTGTCATCGGCGATGTCTTCAATTATATTGAATCAATCCAGTCCTTTCCCACACTCTATTTCGGAAACAGGACGGATCTAAATATATGTATAAACATCACTGTCATCATTCGTGGGCAAACATAAATATTATATGGCAATAGTACATAGTGTATGGCACACCGGGCAAATCATAATATCCGACAATAGCATTGTAAAAACACAACGAATTAACACTAGTTTGGTTTTATCAAAATATATTTGTATATATAAAGTACGCTCACTGGTTGAATACTGATACTTTGTACAAGACACTGCACGGAGCTGCACCGATCATCATACAAAAATAGGCTACATCTGACACTTTATCCGGGAGGAACTTTAATCCAACTTGTATTGTATGGCGTTGTAATTGTAACATTGGAAGTTCAAAGGCAAGTTGTGCGCGGCGTCGCTCGTGTGCTGCAGGTACGGAGATTGCGCCATGCTCTGAGTCACCGCTTGCATCGTCGGAGCGTACGGGTCCATGTACGCCATCAGGCCCGTGTCCATCTGCGACGTCTCCGTCTCCGATATGCTGGGGGTCTCGGGATGTTGGGCGGGAGTCATCTCTTCCTTCACGTCCAGATTCGGCGACGGCTCCTTTTTGATTCTTCTCTTGATGCTGGGTCGGTTGGTGACGTAGCCCAACTTTTTAAACTCTAACCATAGTGTTCTGTTATTGACACCGAACATTTTAGCCGCTTTGCAAAAACCTACGCCGCCGAACCGGACGGCTTCTAATGCCTTTTGAAAATTCTCTTCCGCTTGAGGATTCTTTTTTCTCGGCCGTTTGATGGGTGTGACGAGAGGTTGACTGACGTTGTGCTTGTTTTCTCCAGAAGGACCCGGCGATTCGTCATCCATCTCATACGGATCTTGGCTTTGTATTTGACAAGTGTTCGAGGCAGAAGGCATTGGTTGGCCGCTATAACCGTGGAGGATGGAGCCGAAGGGTGTGCTGCCTGCGCTATCACACGGAGATGCCATATTATGAGTGGTCATCGCTCTAGGATAGCCATGGCACATCATCGGGGATTGTGCCACTATACAGTTTGAAAAACAAAACAAATTAGATTTAACAATAACATTAAAATTATATAAAAAGAGAGTGTATTGAAAAGATTGACTTACTGAAAAATTCTTCATTTTGCATACTATTATTACTTCCGGGAGCGGATTGGGCGATTTGATCCGAAATTCGTGGAGGAATACAACCGTTCATATCTCTTTCGGGAGCCTGGACATAATTAAAATGGATTAAACATCAATTATAGAAAGCTTTTTATCAATAAAAATCAGACAAACCATTGAACAATTGGGTAATACAGAAATATTCTTATCAGCAAAACAGTTATAGTCGGGAGCGGGATGATCGGGTATCCGCTGTTCTCCGTGTAATCTGTCAACGTCCAATGAGTTGTAAGTGCTGATTTCATTCCTGGAAAAGTCCAAAGTTCCAGTATCGGTACACCGTTTAGGTGCTTCTATTACCGGCGGCGGAATTATAGCGGCCGCATGGATCGGGTTCTTTTTTATTCTAAAAAAACATTCATTGCACAAATGTGTTTTTGATAGTGTATCACATCAACAATACCTCTTTTTGGCAGCCGGTTGAGACTGCGGAGAAACAGAATGACACTCGATGTCGGAATGTTGGGAGAGTTCTCCCGAAAGATCGGATGACTTATCGAATGTTTGATCGTTGATCTCGGTGAGTCCCTTAATCTTCAGCATCTTAGCCGTTTCGAATATCTGAGGTAGTTGATCTTGAGACACATTCACTTGTCCGCAGTACATGAACTTAACGAGGATTTCTAAATCGGAATGTTTGACATTGTCAAAAATCACAATGGGATGCTGCGTGGGATTATCAGTCAATAGTTTCTGCAAACACGAGTTGTTTTAATATACAATACACCATGATTATTGGTTTTTAAGTTATATTGAAGCATACTTGAAGGTACGCGCTGCAGGAGGAGAGAATCATCTTGTGTGCTCGAAGAGTCTTGCCTTCAGCCACCAGAGTCACGTCCACCGAAGCACAGTTGTCCAAGAGAGAAGCCAGCATGGAGACAAAGTGAGGCTGGTAACTGTGCCAGCGCAGGCAGAACTGTTGGTTCGACATCTTGAAGCACCTGGACGAACAATTATAAATATAAACAGACATTAAGGCTGTGAATAAGCATTCTATACTGGCAAAATCATTATCTGGGGTTTGATTTGAAAAATGCTTCAAACAAAGTGACAAGCAACCAAATAAACGAGGGTAAACAAAACATCAGGTTCGTGGTGTTAAAACTACAAACAATACACCAGGATTCGTAAAAATCATCACAGCGTCTCGAGGACACCGAGTACTGGGACTCCGGGATACCAGGAATCACGGAAGGCCGGGAGAACAAGCAAGACCGGACCACAAGAGACAGGTGATGGAATATCGGCTTTACTAAATAACTAGACAAGGAAACCTGATCAGCGGCCACTCCAGCAACCAGCTCCTCGGCCCTGCACTATCTCCAGCCACCGCACTAAGCTCCGCCCCCTGAACTAGGCCCCGCCCACAATTACTAACAAACACCAGACGCCACACCAGCCACTCGTACAACACACTTTCTATGGCTGTTCGTTCGCTCTACATATGGCCATCTAACTTCACTGCATTGTTTTATATCCATTTTTTCAATTGATATTGAATTATTTCTTATGTATTTGAATTAATTTTTTAAAATAGTTATGAACAATAAAGTATCAATTAATATATGTAATGAAAAATTATCAATTTGATGAGTGATATTTCTTTTCAAACATGCTAATTTTGACTTACACCATGAGAAAATTTAAATATTATTTCAATATAAACAAATTAATAAAAAAATACAAAATAAATTATTCTTCATTTTTGAATGGAATAAATACAATATAGCAACATTGTTGACATTTGACAACAAAACAAATGATGGGAGAACTGCATGAACTTGGACATGAACCTGGACCTGGACCTGGACCTGGACCTGGACCTGGACCTGGACCTGGACCTGGACATCTTGAAGAACATATAGTTCTTGGGGAGGCTGACGAGTCGGCTGATGAAGGACAGGAGCAGGACCAGGTACAAGTCCCAGCACTGATAAATCTGTACTGCATACAAGCATCACACTCTAAACCTGTTTGCAGGCCACGCCCCTCGACAGCATCAATCCTCACGCTGTGGTTGTCTCAGGAGAAGCCTCTGAATCTGATGAAGGTGTTAATGATAGTTGACCACTAAGTATTCAGATAATTATACCTTGGTTATTAAGGTATTATTAATCTTGCTTGGTTTCATTATAGAGCTTGGCCCTGACTCCGGGCCCGACCCTAGCTCTTCACCTCCCTGCTCCTCTAGCGATGCCCCGCCCTCTCCAGGTGTGCAGACGAGTCAGAACTATGATTCCTTACTGCACAAGAAACTATGTATGAACTATAAATATATCTACAAGAATTGTTGTGTATATTTACATTATGAATATTCTGATTGGTAGTTGAATGTAACGCATCTCTCCGGGCCAACATAATATCCTTCATCTACAAGACCGTGGGTGCGGCTACTACACAACTCTCTGAAACCGAGCAACAACTTTTGAAATCTCAGGTAACAATTGTTTGATGATTCCTCTTGTATTTTTTTCATGGTTTATTTTATTTCAGATGAGGCTTCAAAATGCTGGTACTGCATTGAGGATACTGAACAACACCAGTAACCAGCTCGGAGAGAAACTTTCCAGCATGTCCTGCACGTCTTACATACCTCATATTAACATTCCAAAATAAGTCTGTGATTTACTTGTAAATAAACTAGATATCATTTATAATTGTTTACTTATTAGCAAACTTTTTCTTTTTAATTAAAGTTTGCCAATTGGGTTTCTTTAGCCAACTGTGGATTTCTTTTATTTAAAAAAATCTTTGATGTGTAAACCTTTTTCTACAAATGAGATTATGTTGCCAATCCTTTTTCTAAAACACTTCTTTTTAATTACACGAATACGCTCAAAAAATAATTCAATTTTCAACAAACTGGTTTACAATAGATTTATTTATTTCGTACGGTTAGATTCTTAAGAAAATGATAAATATCTAATATTTTATATTTTTTTGCTAAATGATAAAAAAAAATTCAGTCATATAAAAATACTAATTTTTGGTACACATTTCTTAACGGCATGGCAACATTGAGCTGTCATTTCTGTTTTTGACATTTCTTCATAATGCATTCGGAAAATTTCTTGCAGTTTAAAGATCTTCAATTAATTTGTCGATTTTGCTTGTCCAGATCAGATTTAGAATACACATTGAACGAGGAAGACGAGATTACTTTATGCAGAGCCTCAAACCAATTATTACAAATTAATTTATCTAAAAACGATAACCTTCCCAATAAAGCTTGCAAACAATGTTTTACAACATTAAAATTGGCATACCAATTGCAATTGTTGAGTAAATCAAGTGAAGAGATTTTAAAAGCTATTGTTAAAAACAACTTAGAGGATGAAAAAAACAAAATCGATTCTCTGAACCGCGATCACAATTACGAATCTAGGTAAAATCATATTTGCACTTCAAATTTAAATATATCTTACATTAACCACATATTTAGAGTATCTGATCTGAGCCCAAAACTTATTAAACTCTGTCAAGATTACCCAAGTCACACATTTCAATCCAAAAAGCTTATGTGTGAGGTAATTTTCAGTATGCTTAAAAATATATGTATAAATTTTCATTAATGAAAAGATATTTTAGATTTGTGGTAAGCGATTTGTTAGAAGGGATCACCTTGAACTGCATAGAAGATCACATCAAAACGATCGACGATATTCCTGTACCAAATGTAAGCGTAGTTTCGTCCAAAAAAGTACTCTCACAGCTCACATTCGTTCACACACCGGAGAAAAACCATACAAGTGTAAAATATGTCTAAGTTCGTTTCCCACCAGCAGTGATCTTGTGAAACATTCATACATTCACCAAATGGATTTACTGTTTAAAGTGAGTTTACAAACTAGCAGTTATACAGTATGTTATAATTATAAATATGTTTTTAGTGTAATAAATGCTGTAAAAGATTTAATTCGAAAGCATTAAAAGAAGATCATTTGCAGAATGTTCATCACGGCAATATCAAGTATTTTTGTAAATTATGCTCGGCTGTGTATAATCATTGCAGTGGATTATCCAGACATTTGAAAATAAAACATCCATCAAGAAAAGACTGAAAAATAATAAATAAATATGAACATGTGATTGCGTCTTTATTTAAATACCGCAATGATATCGAAAATAGATTTGAATTGGCGCTAAGCCAGACTAGAATCTTGCTTCTTCCAAGTGCTTAGGTTCAATAGCCTCTTCATTGCAATTATTGAGCTTATGATATTAGCAACCTTAACATAACAATTAAAGTAATATTTAATGGATATATAAATTAAATACTGAGAAGCCTTCCCTATTGACTGGAGTCCCTTTGAAAGAGGCTGGCCAGGCCTTGATAGGAGAATATAGTTTCCCAGGCCACCCCACAGTCTGTCAGATCTAGTAAATCTACCAAGTGACTTCAGTGGACACCATTTTTGCCGATGCTGTGAAACGAACCCGGAAGTCTTCAATCCAAAAACCCTTACACTAACCATTGGCGGTTTCATTAACAATGAAATTAATGAAATAATTTAACTTACCGATTATTTGTTTTTGGAAAATGGTCTTTCAAATTATTGATAAACAACAATTCATGAAAAAAAATTAAAGTTAGATTTGAAGTAAAAAAAACTTTTAAATAAAAATTAAGTAAATACTGAAAATTTTTCTTTCAACAGTTAGAGGGAAAAAATAGAGGAGCAGGGCTTCGGTATTGTAAAGGCTGCTTCTGATTTCCAACATATTATAATAATTATAATATTGTTCACTAATAAAAGATTAACAAACATTGAATGTGATAAATAATATTCATTCAAATAATATTTTATTGAATAAGAATTTTATTTAAAAACAAAATTAAAGGTCATTAGAGCAAAAAAATGGCTAGTGGACTTTAAGTTGAGTAATCACTTCTTAACAAGGTAGTTAGGAGTTTAGGAATTAATAACTGGAGGAAATAAGTGGAAGATGCTGGTGCGGGAATCACTGGACTGGAGTGCTTGAGATGATGATAATGAATCACTTCTCAACAAGATTCATATACCTGCATTATATTGTTTTTAAAAAAATATATTAAATGTCTGCATCAACATTATTATTTCTATTTTAAGTTAAGATACTGCTGGGAAGGCCGCAGGTCACCGAGATAGAGAGAAAATAAATGTACTAATGGCTTTTTAAAACATAATTTGTAAGGTTTCAATGAAACAACAAGAGTATTTTTATAATTGTATATTCTTAAATAATAAAGTAAAAAAATAAACAAATTTACAGCCGTCATACTACAGAAATATAATATATTTACAAAGCCTCTCGAATAATGGCATCAAGTTATTAACATTAATATAGACACATAACGATTCTTCTGGTAGGTATAATTTCAGTTTTAACACATGGCTCGTATAAAATATAATAAAGTAGATTATATTACTCCCTTATGAATAGAGCAAAACTAAAAAGACTATTTGAATCAAATTCATCCATATATTAAATTAAACTAGAGAGCGAGGATTATAAAAAATATATGTTATATTCTCCCTGTGGAAACTCGCTAGTTGATTATTGCGTATTTCGCTACTTTAAAAAAATTTCAGTCAATTGTTTGTATAATATAATTGTATAAAATGTGTGATATAATGATGTAATATTTTTATTTTATAAAGTCATATTGTCTGAAACATTCTTTCTTTGATATTGGACGGATAGTCATAAAAAATCTTGCAATTTGTCTGTGCTTAGATGAAATATAAATAAAGATCGATTATTATCATATTAATATTACACATTACCAATCCCACAAGGCAACTGTACAATATAAATTAATTTAATTGGAATCATGGGGTTCTGTTTCAATTGGCACAAATTCAAGTCTCAAATTAACATAATTTATGTATATAAACTATAATTACGGTGCTTTCATAAAAGCATGTTTATAAAAAGAAATAGTGGGTTTTATAATAACTCATTCATATGCTATACATTATTAATCTAATAAATGCAGCGAATATTATTAGGGTGAGCGCACACAAACTAAACATTCAGTATGTCTGCGCCCAGCATTATAATCCACAATTTATTTTTATAAAGATGACAATCGAAGCTGCCACAGTATAGACTGCATAATAATATTACATGTACATATTTCTAACAATCAGTATAAAATGTACCAAGCTCCTCCCACTGTACATTCGTTTCATAATTTAAAAAAAACATCCTATAGTAATAAAGCCTTTTAAGTTACAAAAAAACATCACTAGAATTTTTACACTGAACATTAAGGTGAATTCACATTGTTTCAAAGGCAAGATTTCCCTCATTTGAGCTTTTTCGTAAATAACATGTCTCCCCTATTATAAGATGGGAACTATTATAAATCATAACAAAAAAAAAACACAAAACAATATAGTATGTAATAATAATATGTTGTATAAAAAATATATGTAGTGAGTGTTATGTACAACAAAGATATATCACAGATTTTTAAATATTATCATTACTATCAGTTAATATTGGCACATATACGTACTGGATTACTTACATATTAATTGCATGAAGGCTATACGAATATTTTGAAGGAACCTTTTAATAAACACGGTGCAGACTTGTGCTAGGTTTACATTTATTTGTCTGTCGTGTCGTGATGTCTTCATACATTCGTATACAAAAAACTGCAATTCGCAAATGTATGAACACGATACACTTGTGACGCGACACGTTAGATAAGAGATCGCGCACACATACGGCGGTCAAAACTGTCGACCGTCCTCTGTGTGCGCGAGTCCTAAATGTATGTAACCTAGCAAAAAATATTCATGCGACTTTCAGTTGGATCGTGTTGAGCAATTTGCGGGGGAAATAATCACAGATATGCCGAGCTGTTGAAGAATGTGTAGCTATTGGCATTGTTGTTGATTGAGGGTGAGCAGTCACCAGTAAGGAACATCGCAAGGTCCATGCCAGCTTGCGTACTCCGACCACAGTGCAGGCTTAGGGGCTGTTTTAGAAGCCAGCACCACCACCGGCGCAGGAGAAGAACATCTCGGGTCGTCTTTGCTTCTCACCGTGTAATTACTTCCCCCGTTATTATCCCAATACTCTGTATCCTGACAGCGAAAGCACACGCAGAAATCAAGGCGTCGCGAAACCACAGGGAGGAGAACCTTGAAGCTGAACGTATCGTAGATGGAATACGCCCCCGAAGCACCCACCGGCATGTCCACGTACGAGCAAAACGCGTCTTCTGTCGTCAACCAGTTATCGGCCGACCATCTGACCAACACCTCTTTTTGGAAGTCGATATTTTTCACTTTCACAGTGCCGATCAGGAAGCCCTCCTTTTCTTTGATTATTACATTCTCCAGCGAGACGTTCTCTTCGTTGATCTTCCGTCTGAAGTCGACGTAGTCAGAAGCGGGTTGCGGAAAAGTGATTTCCCAGAGGGGCGGCGACGGAGGCTGCACGGGAGCGGGGCGGAGCGACCAGTGAGGGGGCACGTCTGATGGCTCCCACATGACCCGCACTTGAGTCAGGGAGTAGCCATGATCGTCAGCGAACACCACGCGCTTCTTGGGGGCGGCGACGTTAGGGGCCGCCGGCCGGAGACAGGGGCGCGGCGCCACGCATGGCACTTGCCTCATGGGGAAACATGGCGAGGAGCTCCTCGAGGTCAGAGTCTTCCTGGCTCCGTATATGCGGCAGGGCTGTGAGGGCGCATACTCGGCCAGGAATCCTGCGGGAGGACTGTGCCCGTACAGGGGGAATCCCTGCGAGGCCAGCATTGCGCGACGCTTGCAAAACAAGTATTGAAACAAATTTGCGATTGTGAGAAATTGACTAAAGTGTAGATATGACTTAGTTATTCATGCTGCATGCACTTCTTCAGCTGCTTTCACCGATCTTCAGCACTGTGCATGTTATCATCACCACTGGCGACACTCTGGAACAAAAACACCACCAGTTAGCAATTAACATTGACCAATAACATGTTTACTATCTTTTAATTGGACTTGATCCTGAAAAATACAATAATTACGACAACACGTACATTGAACGTGTGTGGGTCCGCTAAGGTTCACTTTGTGTACGTATAGAGTAAAAATCAAACTTTAGATCGAATGATGAGTAATCTCGCCTGTGAGCAAGTGTGACATTTACTACTACTAAAACATTTTCAATAAATGAATGTCTTCACACATATTATATAAAGAAAAACAACCTGTACGATACAGATAAGTATCAATTATAAAGCATCTGGCACGTGTTTTGATCATAATTTTGGTCATTATCTCCAATCGGCGCCTTTTTCGATAAAAACAATTAGCACGGGCAAAATTACCCACAACAAAGCATAATTATTCACGTCACACTAATGAACCGAATAATATGAATGCGAACTTCTCTGTTGGATAGTTTATAAGAATGCACGGTATTCCAGGTAATCATCTACTCACGTTTGTACTGCAAATAAATGTGTTGTTTGTTGTGCAATAAATAGACATGTTATAATAAAAGAGCAGCTATGATCATCATCACTAGAAGCATGTATTTGGATCGCGGTCAGGCAGCGACTGTTTGCACGAACGGAGCTTCCACCAAGTTATACTGGCGGCTCCAAGATAACGCATATTACTATAACTACGCCCCCTCGTAGCTATATTGTATCTACAGAATGAGCAGCGGATAACATGTCAATGCACAATATAGCTAATGGCGCTAAATCCGCCAGATAACGAGCGCAAACATGATTTTGGTGAAATTAGAGGTCGCCATTATCGGAGAGATGCACTCGGCCGCTTGTTTACTCAGATTATAATATTGTTTGATTGCTAACACCGACAATTATTTATATTCGGATGGAATATTCCGCAAGCTATTAATTTTGTATTGTTATAATAATTGAATTTATTTATCTGCATTTTGACTCGGACGTCCTTCGATAAGGAGGTCTTCAGCTATGACATGACATGATGCATTTTTTACAACTAATTTATTATTATTAGAGACGTGTGTTTCGCGACAACACAAACAATACTTGTACATAATGTCATAACAGAAATAGGCCCTGGATATTCAGAATGTGTCTATGGTTCTGAATTACTATGCGACTATGACGCCATTCTCCTATAAATTTCTATTCGGTGACTATTTTCGTCAAAAAGGACGAAAAACTATTAGAAGACAAACAGAACCGTTACTCCCGCGCCATAAGAATGCCAGACAACTGTATGTATACATATCAAGATGGAGGACCAAGCAGTCGAGTCTGAGTGAGACAGTTTGTGTTGCCTATATCAAATCCGCCATCTTATTATTTATCATCCACTTATCCTGCCTTTTAATATCGGTGGTGTCGACAGAAAGCGAAATCGTTGGCGGCGAACTGCCAAACGGTTTTAAAAATTATTATCGGGTGGCACATAAATGGGGGCGGTAAGGTGTTCTATTAATTTACCGTGAGATTTCTTTATAAAGTATGCGATGTATGTGAATATTTAGAATGAAGCGATACTATCGAATAACATGTCACAACATCAAGGTGATTAACAGTGTTTAAACAATAGTAATTCAGAACAATGTACGCCTCTATCGAGAATTCAGATTAAATTACATTTAGCGCGCTTGAACAATTACTGTTGTCTCACTTAGACTCGTCTACTTGGTCCAGCATCTTCATATTCATAAATCCAGACAACTGGATAACCTGATACAAACATCCTGCTAATATATCGGTTGTATCTGTCATGTGTTTTTTTTGTTGTTGAAAATTTCATATATTAAAACCAGTTGACAGTTCAGGGATTTCGCGTTTTGTTTACTCAGGCCTTAAAAGGGTTCACGTATTGATTTTCATATAAAAAGATATATATCATGATGAGTTGTAGAGATTGATTTGCACATGAAAAAGGAGGACGGTTTATCACCTTACTTATCCAGAACCATAGACATTGCGCTGGGCTTTACAATAAAAAGACACACACACAGTCGGTCGGCTTGATACAAAATAGGCAAATTAAATAATTAATTAATTCACGTGCATATTGATAGAGAGGCACGTGCATTCATAATATTATGATGCAACAATATTATTGAAAAATTAATTTTAAAAAAATCAAACACAATAACAACGGTCAGGGGTCAAAAAGAGGCAGCCAGATTTCACACTATTATCTCCTATTGTTTTATTTATTCGGACATGTTTGAGACAAAGAAGACTAATTAATCATTGCACGCTGAACTCTGGTAGATATTTGACCTGCAATAATATTATTTGTTCGAGATATTCGAAGAAATGTGGGCGTTGCTGAAGGGACATGGCGGAGTTGTAGGTGCGGCTCCAGAACCAGTTCTCTAGCAACGACAGAAGTGCTGCTTTCCAAAAAAGAAAACCCCTCGAGTGCTTTACTCCACTGACTTCACTACGCTATTTCAACAATATCATTTTGTTGCTACCAGAATGCTAAGGTTTCTTCCACTAATGTGTAAAGTGGTTGCAAACAAGAATTATTCCCATACACTTTCCGCCCTATAAAACGTGTTGTTTTACTCATTCGTCGAACAAACCATTGTTTGGAATGTTTTAAAAACTGAAGATAATGACAGAATTTTCCATTAAGCATACATACATATTGGAAGGACGAAAT
Organism: Agraylea sexmaculata; assembly: GCA_022606485.1. Classification (NCBI taxonomy): domain Eukaryota; kingdom Metazoa; phylum Arthropoda; class Insecta; order Trichoptera; family Hydroptilidae; genus Agraylea; species Agraylea sexmaculata. Next base: position 120,361 of record JAGTTH010005550.1, read on the forward strand.
GCCTCTATGTATCTCCGTATGAATCCAAATAAATCGCATATATTTTGGATGTATTTATTATAGATATAAATTTCTGATTGATAGAGAAAGTATAAGATTATGTATGGAATAGCAAATGGGGGCAAATGGGCCCCACATTTCACTTAATGCTTTTTTACATTGATGTGTCAAAATGTCATAGATACCAACTAACTGTCGAATTGGCGAAAATGTCCGATTTATTGATTTTGTAAGTATTAAAAGGAAAAATTAAATATTTTGTCGATAATGGTAATGGCGTGGAGTGGGAGGGGGTTTATGCACTAATAGGCGCCTCTGATAACAAAACTTGTTGTTGAAAAGTGTCAGATTAATACTTTGTATATTTTTTTTCTTGAACATAATGTATCGCATTGTGACCAGTGTGCGTTGGTTTCAATATGGATTTAAAATTCCAGGGCCGGATGGGAATTTCACTAAGCAATATTTCAATTTAAAAACATCCACCCTGTTGAAGCGGCCCTAGTTATACACACTGACCCTTTATATTAAATTGGTGGTGATGCTAAAAGACATCCTTGGCTTAAAGTATTGCGAATCAGGCCATCGCGAGGTGATGATAAGTGTGACCTATGACTATGATAAATATAACAAGATACAATCTAAAGTCAAGGTTTGGCACCAACTAGACGGCCGTTGCACTTTGTTCCCTTCTATGTATGTATTTATTATGCAGCTTATTAGCATACAAGGTGTCTTCTAATGAACGTTAAATATTATAACAGAACGATTACCAACTATTTATCAATGGTCTTACACTTCGGCGGACCATGGCTCTGATAGTCTGACAGCGATGTATACAGTGTCTGATAACTAATTACCTAAGATTTTAATATGATGATTTTTGGTAACAGATAATGGCTCATAGCAGAACATTTTTTTACTAAAGTCATTTTTCGAAAGAAGGGCGTATTCTCTTATCCGCCCTTGTACCAAACAGTCCCCGTAATTATTAATTAATTCAATTGTGGCTAAAGCCGAAAACAAACAATATTTAATAGTTAATTGTTTGGAAAATTTGTACTAGGCGTGAAAGATATTTTCTATCATATATTCGTTAATTTATTTTTTTTCTAGGAGGAAAATTGTCTGAAAATGTGTAATTTTCTTTTTTTATATAAGAAAAAATGTAATTAATAAGCCAGTGTTGCCATAAAAGCCTTCATAAGTTCATTCCTAATCGAACGCTATCTTTATGTTAAATTGAGAGATTTTTTGGATAACAATTTACGCATACATACATTATGATGATGATGATGATAATGATGCATAGCTTGCATTTGCTCTCTCGCGGACATGGAGGTCAACATTTAACACCTGTGTAAAATGCATGAATACGGTTTTTTTAAAACAATAACATATGAAAATAACTGCAGAAAAAACAATTTACATACACGGAATACGAATGAATTAAAAGGAAATTCAGAAAGTTGACAAATATACGGAGATACTACTTTTTTATTTGGGTAATGTGAAAAAATTGGCATTTTTCAGAATGTGTGTAAAAATAATTGAAGGGTTCTGTGGAATAAGGGCGGATAACGCAATACGCTCCTCTTCCGTAAAATGACTCTTTGTAATCTATTGATCTTTTATTTTAAATTAGATATCGTGTTATGGGCATTTTCCTGTTACCAAAGACAATGCTAATAATTTTAGTATACGCCCTTATTCAATCATAATTATTATGAGTTTAATCATCCCTTACAGCTACAGGGTGGACTTGAATTAACTGAGAATATTTTAGGGGGTAGTAGGTGATCGCAAATATTTTTTTATTGTTTAAAAAATATATTAATTACGTATTTAATAGACACAATACACAGGCGAAAATTATACTGTGTACTTCACAGAAACAGCTGTTTCCAAAATGGTGGCACAAACTACTGTTTGCTAAAAAAGCCTCCCATGCGCGTGCCTAAAGTTTGACATTTGATCTACAAACATTTGATGTACAAAAGAAAAAAAATATGTCTTAATGCTGTGATAAGCGATATCGTAACATAATATGATATTATTGTTTTGCAGTATGACCAATTACGGTGAAATTTACTCTACATATCAATGAAATGTAGAGAGAGCTTAATGTGAATCTAATTATAAGTTGAGATTTCGCAAAGAGATTATTATGTTTTATCGAAAACAACGATCAAGTTATAACAACAAGGACTTGAAATCATCCCGGACATGAGATGTTATTTGGCATGCGCATTATTTACAATATTTTAATTGAAATCAATAACAATATTATTATCGATGCACACTCGGCCATGGAAGATACGTATGTACAAAATATAAGCGACAGTCATAACATTATGTTGAATTACAACAAATATTTAACACGTGATCGTTGAAATGTTGACAAATGAGTGCAATAATTTAAACTACATATATTTTGTGATTAAAAATTCGCCCGGACAATTGTGAATATCAAATTAAGGTCACGTCTACTGCATATTATCATCTTTTTTTTGTGTATTTAACGCACGTACAGGATTTGACACAGAACGGGGAAAACTACAGTTAATTATTCATTAATCGGTTATTCTGGTCGGAGAGATAATATGTATGTATGTATTATCAAAGTATCACGCAGATCACGCGTGTTGCCTTGCTACATCCGAGTAAGACGCACTTTTCGCCAAATAAAACGATAAATCACTAATTCTATGTATGTAAATCAGTACTAGGACCCACTGTGTAATCAAAATATGGCAACACTAAACACGCTATTATAACAACTGTGGATAAATCTCTCGTTCTATATTTAAATTAATAAACGTCAGCGAAACTGTAATTATAAATATCCCTCAATGTTGCACATCCTTGTAATCATTTCCACATCCTTGTAATCAATTACACGCGCGTGTAAAACAAAATTTATACCGACTGACTTGACTGTATATAGAAAATAATTTAGACTGCAATTAACTAGCCATAAATTTTGTGAAAATATTTTATCATGATGGCAACACTGCCTAAAAAAGTATTAATGACTTAAAAAATACAATGACTTTTGGCTCAGCAAAGACGATATTATATTGAAGCAGGTAAAAAAATTGTAACTATTTAGATAAAATAAATATTTTTCATAAATTGATTAAGAAAAAACTTTTAACATTCGCGTATGAAAAATTTGACGGGACCCAAATGATTATTCTTATAAATAAAATCGGTTATTGGACCACACAAAATGGCAACACTGTCTAAATCAATAGAACTCGGAGCCACGGCCCCTCGAAATGTTAAAATTATGTATTATAAAAATTAAACTAGATTATTTGCATTATGCTAATAATAATTTAAAATAATAAGAACACATGTTGCATGAATGAAATAAAATGATTCAATTATTGTTGGGAACGTGGCCAATTAACAATATGTAATTAATTATAAATAGGCGAGAATAGTTAAAATTGCACAATGAATCACTTGGCGCCTCGGATTAGTCCATTTTAGCCTTCACGTTTTTTGCATAGTTATTTTAGTGAAGTAATTTTTGGCAACCGAAATAATATAATTATCACACGATGCAGTCGCGTGGCACAACCCACTATATCCGAAATTATGATTTAATTTAATAATGTATGTGTTAATCAAGACACGCCCCCGACCATCATAGGTATAACTACTCGAGTTACGCGGTTTTTGCTATAAAATCACCGCAAAATACTATATCGTGTGCCAATACTCCGATGATATAATGCAGCACTTATAGTTAAATAAATAAAGTTAAATGTTACTAACTTGGCATTGAAGTCGATCAAGAAGGACCCTCAGGATCCCCTCAAAACAGCAGCCGTACAATCTCATATTTAAACCATTAAATTAAATAAATATATTGTCCGACTACTACCGACTAATCAAGTAATTGACACAATGTTGTCATGTTTGTACAATTTAAAAAAAATGTTATGAATACATATACAACTTGAGTACTTTCAAAATATAATATAACGGGAAGGATTATCAATTATTTTAAAGGCTTGTATAAAAATAATTTATCATAACCGCTTGAAAGTCATCGATTGTTTAGATAACACAAAACACGCTGAAATGTTTACATTTATACTCCAATTCTAACTGCGCGACGTTTTTTTAACGTATTTTATCCTCAATTAAAGACATGTTGAATAGAAGAATTTTCAATTATCGCTGTAAACGTTTCGGCTTGCTATGGCACCGAGATCTGTAGACATAAACATTGTTACCATTTTGTGTCGTCCAATAACCCAAGGTTAAATTTTCTTCATAAGGAAAATAATCTAGGCAATTTCAAACATTTCCTGGTGTTAGTGTTGCCATTGTAAAAAGCCTTTAAAATGCTGTATTAATTACATTATTTACTTCAATTCAAAAATATTGAATATGTTAATAAGCGATTTTCAGTAGTTTTAAGTACTTTTGGCTTTACAACAACGACATAGTTAATATTAAGAAACCAAAGTAGGATTAAAACATAGCTTTTTCAACTTTCTCTGTATGTATGTATGTATGCAATAGTTATTTTAGACCAGTTTGGGGGAAAGTTCATACAAAACAAAACGCAGGTATAGTTTTTTTGGCTTAACAACAACTAATAAAACTAGAAAAAAAGAGAAAATCACGGATTGTGAATCAAAATAATTTAAATTAAATAGTTTATAAAAAAATCTAACTAACAGCATAACAAATAGGAGCATGATAACAAAAAAATATATTCATATGTCATGTTCAGAGGAGCGATTAGTCACAAAAGGCCATTATTTGTCACACCGCAAAACTATAATATATACGATAATATTACGACATCACCTATCACAGCCGTTTGCGGTGAGTTATCTCATCTCTGCGCGTGTCTAAAGAGTGATATTTACTCTACACTTTTTTTATTTAATTCAATTATTAAAGAGTTCTATCATTTTTTTAAGTTCTGCGGTTGCCTAAAAGTTTGACATTTACTCTATACATTCATGAAACGACCGACAAACAGTGAGTTTATACAATAATGAAACTCGGGAATAACGAAGCTTACTGTTTGAAGAAATCCTTCACACAACACATTCGTGCAAAAACAAATAATTTTGTGAATATTGTGTAAAAGTGTGATGTGGTTATTAAACAAAAGACCGTATTTACATATTGTCCAATAGATTGAGTTAAATATGCATAGTTTTAACTGATTGAAAATGGGTTTTTGTTCTTTCTATAATTTAATACTATTATTCATGTCAAATTTAAATGAAACATTCTCATGTTAGTTATAGGTAAACAGATTTATGTACTCTGTAAGTCTATTTCCAAAGATGTATTGTTCTATCAATCATTGTAAAAACTTATATATATATATATATATATATATATATATATATATATATATATATATATATATGTTCATATATATATATATATATATATATATATATATATATATATATATATATATATATATATATATATATATATATATATATATATATATATATATATATATATATATATATATATATATATGAAACAAACAATATTGCAGATATGTTCTTGTGTTAATAACACGTCGAATGAAAATAATATGATTGTGAATGCAGAGTAGAAATGCAAAAGTTGTCGGAGGTGACCGGCGAGTGAAGCTATTTTGAGCCAAGTACAATTTCCAACTTACTCGAGATGAAAAGTCCCCCAAATTGGCACTATTAATTGTAACTTTCACCACACTGAAGGTCCAGCAGCCAGGCTGACTCCAAAGTGGCGGTCGACGAAGATGAAGAGGGAGTGAAGAAGCGGAGAGAGAAGAGAGATTGAGGGAAATGTGTGCTTGAAGATGGAGTACAGTGTCGACCGACCAGCTTGGAGCGCCGTCGCCTACTATGGCTTCACTTCACTTCCACACTTGTCGCCGATCACAACCAGCGATTGTAAACATTTCCACCTCACCGGGTTGCCTTTTAGTCATTCTCATCTCATTGATCTTCACCACAACAAACACTAAAAGTTTCCATCTCTATCATATTGCACGCACAACACTCGGCCGACATGCATACTTTGATTTAAGGGTGTTCACTTTCCACTAAATAAATTAAGGCGAACACATAGATATAAACATAAGATATCGCATGATACGCGGTTAGTTCAAGTGGCCAAAAACATGAGTTACCTGACAAAAAACTCTCTCTCACTCAACACATTTCTAGTGACCCCTGAGAGTGGTTGTGACAAAACTTTGGCGGTAAAAACTGAGCCTAGATCTATTTGAGTTCATATGACATGTATTTACCCATTTTACTGTGAAATATCACTGAAGATATGAAGAGACATGTTTACACTATAATGTTTGACAGTTAACTCATGTTTTTGGCCACTTGATCCACTTGAACTAAACACGTATTTAGGCAGGCATGCGATATCTTATGTTTATATGTATGCGATTAATTTAATAGAATATTTGGGTAACCCTAATAATATAATGAATGAAGAAGAAGTGCACATATTGAGGAGCCGGCGCTGATCACGCAGCAGTGTCGTGTTGTGGTGATAACCAGTGTTAGGAAGAGTGGGGCAAGTGGGGCGAGTGGGGCGAGGGGGCACCGAGGACAGGGGCGTAGGCGCACGAGGTGGGCGTGTGCCCCACCGACCAGATCTGCTTCTGCTCTCACCTCATCATTATCATCACCGCTAATTACACATAATACAATATCGCCTTTCTCGCTAATTAATAATTGTTTCAATGTGTTTTGAGTGTGATTCGGAAAATTCCTCAAAGGGTTATCTTAAAGGGTCATTAATCTTAATCGACGCTCGTCTCATTGCAATCAAATTATCTTTATTATAATATTTGCCAATCGAATTTACCTTTCGCGTGTGCTTTATTTACCTAAATGATAACAAATATAAACAAATTAAATATTATCACTTTAAAAATCGTATGTTTTGCGTTGTATCGATCGATATTTGGCAAGAATCCAACATACATAGTATTAAAGAGAAGGTCGGATCCAAAAATATCCGGATTCGAACCTGCTGACACGGTTTTGTGTCAATTGATTGATGTAATTAACTATTCGGTCACTAGTCACCGTACCGCGTTATTGTACAGCAAATATCAAACTTTAGACATGCTCAGCGGCCGTGATCGATCACATCGCACATTTATAGTACAGTTGTTCCCAACGTAGACAAACATTAAAGCATTTATTCATTTAAATTTAAAACGACTCCACTATAATGTATAAACATTAAAAAAGCGGATTATAAATGTTTATTAAACGTCATTTTAATAATTTTACATTATTGCAATTGGCAATTACATTATTGAAATTGCAATTGGCCACTCGATTATTCAAGACACGTTCAAACAGAACGTGAAATCAGTTTGCGGCGAACTGTCAACGAGTGGAAATTGCACGAGCACAAAATACTAATATACACATTTCCAACCGTTTACAGTTCGCATTATGTTTACAAATGATATTTAATTAACCAAACTCCAATATAAATATTTCAATTTTTTTAATTTTAATAATCATTTTGAAAAGTTTGAGATTTCCCTGTTTTTCATATTAAACTGTGAGGCCAACTACGACAGTGAATATTTCGGAGGGACATGGTTCCAGCAGTCGTTGTATCTTATCTAACAGTAATAATAAAAATAATATTTTTTATTAATACGTGATAGTGTTGCCATTAAGCTTCATTAAGGCGCAATTTTTATACAGAGATATATGTGTGTATTATAATAATTTGTTACGTATTTGCGGTAATTTAATTCGTCTTTGCGCTTGTCTAAAGTTTGACATTCGCTCTACAAACATGATAAATAATTGTATGGTAAAATTGAATCTTTTAAATACCTATTATCAAATTGATTGTGAAGCAATTAAAAAAATGTGCTTTCATATAAAAGAGAGAGAGAGAGGCAGTGTTGTGATATTGCACGTGACTATCACGCGATAACAAAGTGACAGGTTCAACTCCCAACAACTCAATATTATGTATAACACGTCTCTCCTGTTAAAATGCTTATAAACTACAACATTACTAGATAAATTCTAATCGCAATCGTTCATTTGTATATTAAACAGTGTAAATTTATTCAAATACAACACACATTCGCCATTACAGGTGTTTGTTCTGAATGTTTGTAGAGCAAATGTCAAACCCAGAGGCCAGATTACTTAATTTTGTATGTGTAAGAAAATTAAATAGTATTTAATGTGACCAATTAAATTATTAAGCATGATTTTGCGACGCATTGCCGGATAAAAAAGTTTGTAAGGTTTTTGTTTTCTTGTTGGCCTCAAAACGGGCTTTAGTTTTATTTACTTATTTATAAATATATCTGTATTTTACCTTGAATTGTGTTATCCAGAAGATACATCAAGAAAATAATAACATTTTGCATAATAACTGCCGTTCCCCACAAAATGGTGCAAATATGGGACGATTACATATTGATTCACTTTAATTTTTTTCTTAACTGCTGAAAATCAGCAAATAACAACATAAATATCAATCTTAAGCATTTCAGTATAACAAGACGTCATTTTAAATCAAATTCTAATTAGAATCTGATGGTTTGCATTTTTTAAAACAACAAAAAAATGATTTTCGCGATAAAGTGAGTTGATATGCTAAAGTATGTACCGCCAGTTTGTAAAGTGCGCGTAAACAAACAAAAGTGCCTTGAAAGCATTTCATTGGTCGAAATAATAGCTTATTGCGATGGCCGACACCATTTCAACGAAAAAATGCTCTTTCACTATAAAAACATACATGTTGTTTGTTTAAATGCACTTTATGTACTGTTCTCAATGTCAGTGACGCTTGTGGGCGAGTAGGAGCAATTTTGTAGCCGAGCTACTGTAACGTGCAAGTAGGTTGTCTTGGTTACACAGTATCTACTGGTTTGGGGCTAGTTGACTGTATCAGGCAAGTGAAAACAAAGAAGTTTGATGTAACTAGTCTTTAAGTTGTAACTTGTCTACAGTCAGGACTGTATGTGGCGCTGTGTAACCAGTACATTACTATGCGGTGGTTACACAGTGCGAGTTAAGACCTGGTTACATGGTGTTAGTTACTACAAACTTTGTTTTGGCATGGTCAACATGCCTGTAACTAGTCTTGTCTAACTAGGTTTTAATATTCCTTTGGCAGGCGAATAATGCAGTGATTACACATTACAAGCGTCACCACCTATATTGGAAGGCCTGACAAATAATCGGGACGAAGCACGGAACAGATGAGTTTGAAAGAAACTACACCAATCAGCAGTTACATCCAGTTGTGAGGCATTCATATCGATAGTGTTGGTATTAAAGTAGCTCGCTAGTTGTTCCTAATTGGACGAATATGAATATACTCTTTCCGCATATGACAACTAGATCTATAAATATCAATATGGTGGACAAGGCCGTTGAGTCTGAGTGAGATGATTGGTGTAGCCTCTGTCAAACTCATCTGCTCGATTCTCCGTCCCAAGTGTGACAGAGATGAAGTTATAAATAAACGCTTCTGTATAATTGCATCTTGTTCATTAATATTAGTTTCGTCCCTCTGTTTGTGAGAACGGGACAGATCGTCACCACCGATATTAGTAGGCCCGACAAGTGATCGAGACGGAGCACGGAGCAGCGACTTTGACAGAGGCTACACCAATCAGACGCGGATGGTTTCCCTTCTGGACCAATCATCTCATTAAGACTCTGCGCACATGTCCACCATTTTGATATGTATACATCCAGTTGTGAGGCATTCATATCGGTGGTGACGGATAGATTTATATGCGGAAAGAGAGTATTTTAATATTCGTCCAAGTTGGCACATCTCTGGTTGTCGGGACAGCAACTAGCATTGTGTAACCACACAATGCATAGTAACGTGTCTATTGTAAACTAACGGGCTAATAACTACAAACATTGTTTTCTTGTAAAGCAAGTTACTGTGTAAGAATGGCATAACCTGCCATTGGCTGGCCATTAATTCGCATTGTGTAACCAGCGCATTAGTTCACCTTCGCGCCTGTTTAAACTTGAACAAACACAAGAGTAGTTAAATAAAACATGTAATTTGTGAATGTGAATATTTGTAATTATAAAGAATACAGTTATTTGGAGGTGTTGTTCTTCTTGTTGTTATCACAGGCGACATTGTCTCCGAGTCCTAAAGTGTTAACAATCTTCCTCACAGCATCGATGAGGTCATCTAATAAGTTCCACCCAGTGCCGCTATTATCCCTCAACTGCAGCTTCTTCTCAAAAGGACTGAAGCGACTGAACTCTTCTTTCATACGCCTCACATTGTTCAAAGCATCTTTCAGATTCTCCTCAATGTTCATCGCCGAATTTAATGTCATTACACTGTCGTGTTTCTGTGAATATCAAATTAAAATATGGCTGATAACATAGATATAAACATAAGATATGGCATGAGTGGCTATTTGCGTGGTTTGTTCAAGTGGATCAAGTGGCCAAAAACATGAGTTACCTGTCAAACATTATACTGTAAACATCTCTCTTCATATCTTCAGTTATATTTCACAGTAAAATGGGTAAATGCATTGTTACTACATGTCATATGGACTCAAACATACACTCAAATACATCTAGCCTCACTTTTTACCAAACACTACGTCTTTAACATGTTTCAAATATTATTAAGTATTGTCACAACCACTCTCAGGGATCACTATAAATGTGTTGAGTGAGGGAGACACACTTATGCCATTATCGAATAGGAGAGAAGAGTGCAACAATACACGAATCACTTATATGCAATGCGATATCTATGGGTAATAATAAATATGAATACATACCGCAGCGTGTGTTGTGAATGTGTCTTGTGAGTTAACCATGGTGAAAAAGGCTAAGCCTACTACGAATATTACGTTCATTTTTTTAAGTTAAACATTATGATATTCTACTTATATACGTACAGCCAGGAATAGCAGGGGTTTTGAATATTCATTTTATGATTTTTACCGTTAAATATAACAACGCCAGCTAAATTGATGATCGATTCGACCAATCAGAGACGTTTCGTGTATGCGTAGAGTAGGTAAATGTCACACTTGAGAATGAGATTACTCACAAAATGCTGTAATTGGTCACACCGCAAAACTCCCAGCCAAACAGAACACGAAATCCGTTCGCAGTGAACTGTTAATGAGTTCGCAGACAAATTGCTCACAAACACAACAACTCTCAATTATGGATTTTGCCTAAACGATTTTTTTCTTATGTTTGTGGAGAAAATCATCGAAACAACGAAAAATCTCGATTGATTTTATGTATTTTTTATATACGCAGAAGCTAACGGCCGTGATTAGTCACACCGCATAATTGTGTTGCGATACCGACGTCATTTGCAGTATTTTTCTCTTCTTACATATAAATTAAACAGAATTGTGGACGAATGAAGAGAAGATTATTTAATCGTCTGGATTAATTTAACTCCACTGTTTTCGAAGTCAGGCTGAATGATATTCAATTTTTAATCTCATTTACGATAAGAAAGGAAACATTTTTCATGAATATCAGTGTAAAGGAAAACACTTTCCAATACATTTATCAGTTAAATGTGAAATATTGTCTACAAGATAATGGTTTTCTTTTTGTAATGGATGTGCAGAAAAATTATCTACCTTTTTTCCGCAAAATCAGTATTTTTCCAACGGTAAAGATGATTTTTTTAGTCCCAAGTTAAACTGGCGTTGACAGTTTAACTTGGAGTTTGGGTTTGAAAATAAATCTGGATAAATTCACAAAGCAATGTCAGAAATGATCAAATAAAATATATAAATTATTTAAAACAAAACCACAATATGGTTGCAATTAAATTAAGGTTTATCGCATGTACAATCTGTAGAATTAATGTCAATCTTTAAACACGTGCCGAGGGGAACTGACTAACTTACCGCAAACGGCTGTGATTAGTGATATCGTAACATGATTAATATTATTATAATCTGACGATGAGCATGTCTGAAAGACTGATCAAGTGTGACATTTACTCTACAAGTCCACACATTCAAGAAATGAACCTTATCTATTCAGAAAAAAATTAAAGTGAGTGTCAGAATTGAAACAGTTATACAGACAATATATTTCATCTTCAATCAAATAAACAGGGAATGTCCTCCATCATAATCTCTGAACCAATCATTCTAAATTTTGATATTCGCTCTAAGTTTTTTTTAAAATAAAACAAAGAAAAACGCACAGAGGGTAATTAAATTATCTTCCGAAAACGGCTGTGATTGTAAATATCGTAATAAAATATGATTGCGGTGTGACTAAACATATCAATTTGCATTTTGTACAAATCTTCACATATTATAATCTCCATAATTATTTGTAAAAAAACGGACAAAAGTGTACCATTTATTATTATTAATTCAATAACCGACTATTTTCCAACTATATAAGAAAAATAATTTGGCCCATTGAAGTAAGTAGTGTTGCCATATCATATATTTGTTTCAAAATTTATATATAAAATTAAAAAAAAACACTTTTCATGTTAGGAACAATTTTATTATTTACTGGTATCTGTTTTTACATAATATAATTGTTCATTTTATACACAGTATCATATACATATAAAAAAAACAGAATCTTTCAGTTTATGATATTATCATAAAATAAAAGAACACAATCTACTGTAGGCTTTTAATATGCTTGTATAGAAATCTATTAAGCATTAATTTATTATTAATTAATTTGATACATATACATATTTTCAATAATATTACGGTATATTACAGATGATGATTTTATGTAAAAATAAAACAAACATGTGTGTATAAACAATTGCGCAAAGCAATAATATATAAAAAATATCATTTATCAGCAATACCACATGAATAAAATTAAATAATTTATGAACGCACATTAAAAATACTAGCTAACTTATTATACACTTCACACATTTTCGCATATAATGAAACTGCACACCTCCGAATTAACATCTGTAAATATGTAACCCATCATTCAGAAATTCGACATAGACAGCACGTGCACACTAACAGATATGAATTGGTTGTGTGCATTTTCATTATTTGCATCCCCTGATCACTCACTAAATATATTATGAATATTTCAGTCGTATTGTCTTGTAGAGATATGTACAGTGGGATTACACCACTTGCCCCGGCATCTCGCTACTTAGATATTGTATGTCCGAGTTCTGCGTGCCGGACGGCGTCGATGTGCAAAATATCACTTGCTGAAATTATAAAGCGTTAATATTTGTACAGTGCTAAATGTGATGAGGCGGAAGTACCTGTCCTTCGTTGTGCGGCAAGATATATTGTTGCTGCTGCTTGACGCTGTTATCCACGGGTGTTGCGCTGTTGGTTACTATAATACAAATTGTATTAAATCAATTATAAATTAATATACGATATCGGTGGTGGGTCTACGTACCATGTTGCTGGGATCGCTGTTGCTGTTGTTGCTGGGGTGTTATAGAGGTTGCGGCCTGGGTGGAGTCAAGTTCACATCCAAACAGACAGTGGTGTACCGTCCATCGCGGTTCAAACGGTATATGGGTCTTCACCTATGGTCATTATAATTATAACATGGATTTTGTATCACTTCATTATTTTATTCATTTATTATTATTGGATTACCGAGGCTTAACTGTATTTATACTCTCATTGTTATATTGTACTTTATTTTTAAAAAAATCCCTTAATTTATGATTTCCCTGTAGCCAATAACAAGCTTGCGACTGTCTGTTACTTATAAAAATATGTGGATAGTGCAAATCAACTATAAAAAATAACATGACAAATATTACTTCAACAATTTTGGCCATTCAGTTGACAGCAAGTATAATTTTATTTGACTTGAACGCCATCCTAATCAATTTTTTTGACTTTTATACATACATAGTTTTATTAAATAAAATATAAGCACACCTGCTTAAGAAAATAAATCTTTAACGATTGTTTTTTTATTATATTCATGATTAAAAAAAATAATATGAATATGACGAAATTAAAAACACTTTAAAATATTGTACCTTCAGTTCGGTGGTCAACATGAGAATATGTCGACACGGAAGTCTAAATACTCGACTAAACAAACAACTGCACTCTTGAATTGACGTGCTGTAAATTGCCAAGCTTGGTCCCACTTCTTCACCTCTACAAATAAAAACAAACTTAAAAAAAATCTATATAAGTATTAACAAAAACACGGCAATAGCATACTTGGATTGCAGTTTGTTGAGCGTTTTTTGGGCGAGAGCTGTTTGCTGGTGAATCAGGAAATAGGCGTACTGAGTTATCGTGTCCATCGGTGACTGTTTTGAATTAACCGTATCCTGTAAAAAAGCCAGAGTCGTAGATTTTGTATTTGAACAATTATTTATTTAAACATCATTAAATTACTTGTAACCGGCTTAGTGCGTACGCTTGCCGATCAGCTTCTTTATTTCGAACAACCTCAAAGAAAAACGGTACAAACTGGTCGGGTTGCAGTAAAGCTGTTGACATTATGGGGGAAAAATTTTCTAAAATCTTTTCTAATTCCTACAAAAAAAAATAATTAAGCACTCATTTAATATTTATAATATTAATTGAAAACAAATATTGAATGGTTACTTTATGTAAAATGTTTGTAAAATTATCTCCTTCGACGAGACTCGGAAGACGGTTCACCGCATCACCTATTAATCTACGGATCTGAAATACACTGCTTTAGTTTGTGCAAACATTAGACGTGATAACAATTCAATATACTTTGGCTGTTGAAGCTTCAGTCTGTTGCCCCTTGAGAAGTGACTGCACGTAAGCCTTGATCGGCGCCATGGGAGCCGGGGGCGAAACCTGCGCCATGGCCCATCTTGTGGCCTGATATGTGTTACAGCAAATGTGCGTTTCAGGAAAGCAACTCTGAATCGACTACAATGCAAACATTTTTAGAATACTTTTTTCATTCTGTTATCATGTCATTCCCACCTCTTGCTGATCAGGATCGACGACAATGCATCGAGCTTGTCTCCACGCCGGATTACAAGTTTTAAAGGTGTCCAAAAACCACCGAACATTATCACCGAGTGTTGAAATGCCTGTAAACAAATTAATTAAGCACTTTTGAATTATTGTAAAATATGAAGAAGAAGAATCTTGCTTCTGGAATACTTCCAATGAGAATGGAATAAGAATGAGTATCAATCAGAGCCAAATGCTCGCATTCTTCTAAAGATTTCGTTTCTATGGCTTGTTCCATAAACGTGGAAAGTACTTGTAAAAAAGCATCACATGCATTTTTAGGGCAGAAAACTATTATAATAATCAAAATGGTAACTTCTAACATGGTTAACCAATAGAATGCTATACCTCATAAAAAACGCATATACTCCCTGTGAAGAATTTCCCACATTTATGAACAAAAAAACCATAGACGGCAATTATAAAGTAATACTACTCGAGCATAAGATATAAAAAAATTACATTTAGATTAAGTAGTTTAAATTTACCTGCGCTTACAACAACAGATTGGCCGTTGCCATCTTCAGCAAAAACTATCATCAATTGTTGCCTGATTTGCTCACCATTTGAATTTTCAACCGAACTTGTGAATTCGATACCTGAAAATAAAATTATTAGTTATTTTTCATATGCAATTTAGACCAAAGATATATATTATTAATGACTTACTAGTGTCAAAACATAGGAACTGAGGAATCGAGTTATATGCTAATTGCATGGCAGGTGTTGTGAAATAAACGCATCGTAGAACACCATGACTAGAGTGCAACAGCTTTACCCCGGCATCTGCGCAACGTTATAAATAATTTAACACTTCCGTATTTTGTAGTAGGACAGTGTGCTATTTAAATAAATAAATATTACCGTAATCAAACTGGAGCTTTCTTATTATGAAATCATATTTTATATTGAGCCACCTTGCTGAAACATCGCTGAGGATCTCTTCACTATTTCTGGTAATAAATGCTATTAGTTATAATCACTCTTTATTAATAATTCATTGTGATAATATTATTTACTCATGATCCGTTTGGTCATGTTCGGCATCCACTATTTGCACTATTTCATATTGATCTTGTGACTGTTGTTGTTGCTGTATATTTCTCCTGTTTAAATTATTTGCATCATTATTGGCAGTAGTCGTATTAGTTGTCGATGTAGTTACGTTAGTTTGACCGGATGTAACATAGCATTCTCCTCCTTCGGGGTCAACCTTCAAATTAATATTAAAGTGTGAAATAGAATTTTAATTTATTAAAGAAATACTAAAAAAAAAATTTAATTACAAAAGTTAATTTTTACTCTTTAAATGAAGCCACATACTTTGGTGTAAAAACAACGAAATCATCACAAACAAGGGGTATTGAAGAAAAAAAACATTTCATAATAAATGTTTCAATACAACAGTCACTCAATGTATTTGTTAATTAATTTGATTACTTAGAATAATAAATAAATTGATATTTCCTATTATTTCGGATAGCAGAGAAGTGAATTTGTTATTGTAGTGATTTTGTTTTGTTCATTGTAAAAAAAAAATAATAAATAGCAATGTTTACTGCAGAAACACCCCATGTAATTTTTACATGAAACGCATACTATTAATAATTTCACAAAAAAGCAGTATATTCTTTAAAATAAGAGCGATTAGGGTGTTTTTGCGAAAACCAATTCAATCGAATTGTTAGTCTATAAGATTAAATCAAAATATGGTTTTAATTTTAAAATACTCATATATATAGTATTTACCTTGATCGCATATTGCATCAGTTCTCCTTCAATATCACCGTCATTTTTTTCCGTTATGACATTATTACTCTAAAATACACAATTTCATGATAACTTCTCTTAAGTCTTAATGATATACAATGATGAATGCAAATAAAACCTCTTGAGTGTTGTAATCATGAAGCGGATCCGAGAGCAGTAACCTGCCGGAAGAATCCAGTAAAAGGTTCCCGGTGAACTGATTGATTTGTGACGGACCAGCGGACAGTGTGGGAATGTGATGTGAAGTATTAGCGGCGTGTTCAGAGGGACTGTACACAATAACGGCTCCGGCCGGCAGCTGCAGAGCTTCTCCTCCTCGCACCGACACGTACACCGGCTGCTGAGATTGCACCGCTCCCGTCACTTGAATGTGTTCCGATGACGCAAATTGGGCATTGGAATTTTCCATTTTCTAAGCATCAATCAAAATTTCAATACAGATAAATCCAAAATGTAATTTATATTATAAACGGTGGCAATACTTGAATTTTAAGGTCCTCGTTTTTATTGAGTCTGTTTTGCGAAGGCGGTGTGGAAGCAGTGACTATGGCTCTGGCCTTTTTAGCATCTGCGTGGTCAGGATCCTGTGATCCTTCCCTTCTCTTGGCCGCACTGCTCGCATTAGACATCGCCGGCTGTGAACCTGCGTCTCCCGCTTTTCGGATTCTCTTACGATCCATCGTCGAACTCCAAACGAGCAATCGCGGTCATTTATCAGCTGAAATATTCAGGCATGCACACGATCATATTACAAAAGAGCATTCAGACCAGACAGAAGAATAGTAAAACTAGAAACCTGCCTTCTAGGAATCCAAGTCAGAAGACTCAGAAGCTACGCGACGGAAAACATAGCTACAGGCACAACTACTAGCAAATCATTTCTATTTCAAGTGACAATCACAAGGAAAGGAAAATAATCCTAATGAATCAATCAAGTCAACAATAACGACAACAAAACTTCACATCGAACATGATAGCTCATCTGCCACAAGGCCTGTCTTGCCATCACTAAAAATAAACCGTAAACCCTTTCATAATAATTTGAGTAATTAATAAGTAACATAACAAATTGTCACATTTTGACATTGCCAACAATTAAAAAGTATTAAAATTAGATCAATGTTTGTTACATCTTGATAAATATTGAATAAAGAACTACCAAAAATGTTGTTTTCAAATAATACATATTAGAATGGCAACATTGAGAGTCCGATGACAGATTTGACCGTTGCGCGCTTGTTTTTGAGATAATAATATTTACAATATAAGAAACAGTTGACAAGAAAACAGTCAAACAGGACAATGGCTAGAAGAGGTTTGTCGAAGAATAGTCTGTCCGTACATATTCTTTTACTTTACTGTTTACCACTCGCTTTACAGAAGACAAGGACCCACTGAAAGAACTCTACAAAGTACTTATCAAGTTCAAAGTTGACGAGTTACAGGCTAATGTTATCGCACAGTTCCCGGCATTGCGGTGGGCGGGGCTATGGTCAGACTTGGCTTCCTCGGCCAGGGTTCCTAGTGCTCGCGCAGTGGCCACTCATGTCTGCCAACTCCTGGCCGAAGCTCCGCAGCATGAGCTCGAGGCTGGCGTAGAAAACTTGCACTTGAAAGGTTGGAAGTCACCTTTGAATAAATGAAATATATTATAGCTTATCATTGTTTGTTATAGCGTTATATTCGTGCAGCTCGAAAGTTTGGTATCTTTATGAGTTGATGCACAGGGAAACTGAAGATGATGACATTTCTATAGACCACGTGGGCCGGATGTGCATGAAGATTGGCCACGCCCTAGAAGTCCGTGTAAGGGGCGTACGAGGACCCGGCGACTGCGTGCTGTTTGCTATCGGGACCGGAGCTCGCAAGATCTGTGCGGCTCTCCACTCGCAGTTACACTGTATTCTAATCACAGCCAAACACAGTCAATATTTGGAAATAATAACTAAAGGTGAGCTTGAAAATAAAATATTTTTTATCTGTTAATTTCTCAATTGCTCTGTTTCAGTTCTCCGATATCGCAGTGTGAAAGATTGCCACTTGTCCGGTCAGCATGCTCCGTCTCTAATTCAAATGCTATTGAAAAAGCGAGGTGCGTGTTCTCTTCGGGAAATGTTTCCCAAAAACATCAAAGCTCCTCAACCCGCAGGACCGAATAGAACGGCTGTCGGTCTTTACTTTGGCAAACGATCGTTTGAGGATGTCGAAGAAGATGAGGAAAATGAGGTTCGCATTCAAACTTTGACAGTTGATCAGCCGTCGAATTTGCGATGTCAACTCGTTCTCTCTAGCAGAAATGTGATCTCTTCCCTTCGAGACATGCTCAAGTGCGGCTTGATCGAAGAAGACAATGTGTTTTGTGAAATGATTAATAGATCTCGTAGTGATGTAATTATTAAGTTTGAAGAGTGATCAAATGTATCTAAATATAAACTATTATATGTATGTATTTATTGTTTTCTTATCATACCATTTGTTATAATAAAATTCCTCCAAAATTATGTACATACTTAATTAAAAAAACAAAGTTTTTTTATATATAAATAAATGTAACAAAAATTTTAGTGTTTTTTTGTCCTTTTTATTAAGCATCAAAATTATCTTATTAAAAAAAATACTATAGTAAAACATAAAGTACAGGGTGGACCATTTAAATTGAAATAAAGGACACCTATTTTTTAGCCTGCTTTCCCTTAGAATATTCTAATTAAATTAATTATAAGAATTTTTTATGACATTAGTCTTGCATTGGGTTTAAAAAGGGGATATTTTAAATCCCAGAAAAATCAAAACATGTAACTACTGAAATTGTTAAATTTTATTTGCCTGTCAATAAAATTAGATTTTTCATAAGCTGTTGAAATGTTGGCCTAAATTTAGGCGCATCAACTTCACTCTTCGAAACCGAAATAAAAGCATTGAAAAATCTATGCAAAGATCGCAAATTTGAATTAATATTAATTTATTTCGACTTAAGAAATCTATACAAGCTTTTTTAGTGATCTATGGCCTATTTTTATATTAGAATGTACAAAACGCGTAGACCATGAAGCACAATATGTATGTAATTGTTTCGTGAATGTGAATGTCAAACGTAGCCACGCGTACAGGCCCATTAAATAACATACTAACTTCTCACAAATGGCTGTGATTTGTTACATAATACTATATTATAATCCAGTTTTACTTTAACCAATTGTAACACAAGCTTATTTAAGACATTATTTAAAATCTTGTTGTAATAATAACTCAGGGGATAAGGGGGATGTGACAGCAAATACTGTGGTCACGGTTCAAAGCCAGCTCAAGTTAAAAAATATGTATGTATATTATGACTGGGAGATCGGGAATAATTTAAATAAAATCACTATAGATCGTCTCGATCCAAGTGGACTCTGGTTTCCTGTATTGTAAGGTAAATACTAGTAATAGTTAAGATCAGTGACAGACAATTAAT
This sequence comes from Agraylea sexmaculata, assembly GCA_022606485.1. Taxonomy (NCBI): domain Eukaryota; kingdom Metazoa; phylum Arthropoda; class Insecta; order Trichoptera; family Hydroptilidae; genus Agraylea; species Agraylea sexmaculata. The sequence continues at coordinate 140,598 of JAGTTH010005550.1, forward strand.
GAACACGTTGTTGTGTCTGAATCACCAAAACTTGTAAAATCCTTCTTATGTAGATGTTTGTCATAATATGCAGCCCTGTTGGTCAACATAATATAATATAAGAGAGTATGTTGTAATAATATGAAAGCAAATGTGTTGTTCTTGGTACAGGGTGTCTGAAAATAGAGTGTTGTAGTTGTAGGCCAAGCTACAGTACAGTGCATCGTCTGCTTCACACCACAGCTCTATCACTGGTTTGCATACTTCTATTATGTACAATCAATACACTATTCTATAATCTTGAATTACTGCATATAAAATGCCTTAGTGTATGTATACGTTTTATTTTGTGTCTGTATTGTGAGCTCTCTTATTGGGCGTTAAAGTACGAACCAAATCACTTTGAATTGCTACATATAAAAGACACACAGTAAAACGTATATGTACATACACTATGGCCTTTTATATGTAGCAATGTCAAGTGATTTAGTTCGTACTTCTAAATGGGAGTCGGTTTTGTACAAGGTATTTTGGTTTTTTAAATCAATAGTAATAAAAACTACAATGTTATCGTGAATTTTCGACAAGTCGATTGAAAGTTTTTCAACAATGACATACATACATATAAGATTATATGATTTTTAACCCCTAAACATACTTTATTCAACAAAAAAAACATTATCTAAATCTTATAATTCACTCTATTTATTTAATACATATACGCTTTTATTGGGATTGAACAATGATTGATTAATTGTGAGTTTAGGTAGAATAAGGCCGGATAATGCAATACGCCCTTATTTCGTAAAACTTACTTTTATGCAGAGATGTGCCAAGGTCAAACGAATATTGTAATCTTTTCTGTATATCGCTTTATCTTTTTATTAACGCTCGATTAGTTATAATTACGTTGAATTTCTTCATATAAGAAATTAGATTAGAGTATTTTATCCCCCTTTCCTTGTAGCCTCTTCTATACAATGAATCGCGAGGGCTGTTTTGATAATATCATCGAATACAACAGACAACCCTGGGCGTGGAGTAATGCATAATAGCGATGTGCCAATAGTCGAAATAGTGTTCAGTGAAACTCGTTCTAGAGAGGGCTTGTTTGTTTTACAGAGAGGCGATGCAATGATCCTCTGATCTGATCTGATCTGCTCTGGACCACGATGAGTGTGCTCGAGCAACAGAGGTGTTTCAGCGAGGATCCTTCCAGCAGTGATGATGATGATGATGACGACTCCGCGGGATCCTGCAGCGAGGAAGATGTGGATAGCGGCATTGCTGAAGAGCTGCCAATGTCCAGGACCAAACCGTTCGACTGTCACGATTTGGCTAATTTCTTCACTTACTGGTGAGTTTGTGTGCGGCGACAAAACACGTGGTTTTATTTTAGGAATAACATCCGCTTTCCCATACATTCATATGTATTTAAATTATGATTGATTTAGCTCATAAAAGCGATGCCAGATGTACAGAAAGCGTCTCAAGTGTCTTCTGAATTAGATTTAGTTGCGTCAATGTAAACAGATTCATTTAATTCACTTGAAAACATATTGAAAAAAATACATTGTATTGATGAAACGATAACCGGATTGCCTAAAACATATTTTTATAACATTGAATATATTATTTGTTAGTGATAGAAGATGTCGGCGCCTTTCTCTTGTAAATGTTGCACCTGGTCAGAAATAACTACTCCAGGATCCGGTGACTGTACTCTTGGCATTTGTACCCTTCAGTAACTTCAAACATTTGTTTGCTTAATTATCTACTATTTGTAGAGTCATTATTCACACAGCAAAACTCATACTCGGTTGCAGTCAGTGATGTAGTGTTTGTTTTTATCGCCCCGTCCACATTTTCTTTTTTTTTAAATTCTTTTATAATAAAATTTGAAACCATACGTGTTGTAATTAGTATACTTGTCACACTCCAATCGAATAAGGATATTTTTAAGTAAGATTTCAATCCAAAATCGCATAATCTGCTATTTTTGGTAACTCCCTTCTGATACCACTGATATATTAGAAGGCCATACAACTGGTATATAAATATAGTATGACAGATGCAAGACTGTAATCAAGGCAATGTACACCTACCTTTGTACCTTTGTGTACCTTTGAGAATTCACACGAACTGACATTTAACGCGCTTAAATAATTATTTTTGTCTCACGCAGACTCGTCTACTTGCTCCGCCATCTTGATATTAATCGCCCTTGCTACGCCACTGTTTGCGGTAAATTTATTCGTTTCTAACGTATATAATCTTCTGGAATGCATACATTGTAATAGTTATTACATATATTTCCACCCGTTGACAGTTCACCGCGAATGGATTTCACGTTGCGTTGAGTCAATTCGAGTCTTGACCCATCCAATCCTTTCTGTACTATAATATCTAATATTATCCAGATACAAGCGTGTAAATGTTGAGAACCCCTGAAGATTTAGTTTGATGTTCCAGAGCAGGGAAAAGCAGCAGTAGTGTTCTGGCACTCACTCCTGCTGTGTTTATTCTCAGTGTTTCATTTTTTTATATTTCTTTCTTATACAAACTGTACGTTTATTTCGATCTGCATTTATTACTAATTAATACCTAAAGAAAGGTGGAAAATTTGGAAACTGAATTACGCGTGAATAAAAGTAAAAAAAGTGCATCATCTCAAACTGGCAGAATTCCAATAGAAGTGCATTTTATTTCATGACTGCCCGCAAACAAATCAATCAATCATCTTCTTTCCAGAATAACTGTGATATAATAAATAATATGAAAGACTGAAAAGTGTCGTGCATTTATATTGAAAATGTTCAGTTTTTTTCGAAAAAAGTCCAACAAGACAAACAATAACCCGGCCGTGGCAGAAAGTAGAAGCGATGATAACAGTGATACTATTTGTGGCAACTCGAGTGTGGGGGCAGAGTCACTAGGGGGGCTCAGTCCTACTCGCAATGTTGGCGCATCACCATCGCTTCAGAACAAGCCGCCCCTGATCAACAATGATCGGATCACATTCCTCAATGGCAATACAACGCACTCCCATGATCACCGCAAACATAATATACTGTCCGTGGAGCGCCTAGATTACACACACTCGGTGAAGAGTGGAGTGCAGAGTTTGTTGGACATCATGGGCGGGCGGGGAAGAAATAAAAATAAAAAGAATAAACAAATACAAAGCCGACAGGACAAACACAACGATTCGATCGATGACACGAAGAGGGGAGTCACTTGCGATGAAAGATCCAATGACCACCTTGAAAAAGGTGGAAAAAATATCACATGTCATACGAGGACACCTGTGAACGTGGCCGCTGATATTTTGGTAAAAGATGTGACGTCAACCTGTGAAACCTGGAGCGACGCCAAAGCGGAGGAGGAGGAAAGCGGAGGACGATTGAACACCGTCGAAAATCAGTCGGAGGGGAACAACAACATACAAAACACCATTCCGACTCTCAATAATAACGAAATATCGACAGTAACACAGCCCCAGGGACACGGAGAGACTCGATGTGAAGCAGAACAACAACCACCAATGGGAGCATCAGATAGCAAGCAAGATGAAATCAACAGGAAGTATACTCTTCCAAATAATACTCAACAAGAGGACGATACGATTGTTCTGGATAAACATGAGGCAGTGAGGAACAGTCCGAGACCGATCTTGAAAGATATGGGGGATAAAGCGTCTTACAAGAAGCGTGTCACGTTCGATAGGATTATCGCTTTCGACGATGGCGATAAAGTAGACGATGTCATCAGCGATGATCTACTCTCCGCGTCATTGTCATCGTCCGAGGGAGAAGTGCAAGTGAGCAGTGAAGATGAAAACAATGACGAGATGCCTCACGATGGAGATGTGACCATTGTTAGAGAAAGCGAAAGCTTTGGCAAACAATGCGCCGCTAAAAGTGCCGGTGACATCTGCAATGAGTTGTACGACCCTCTACGGCAAAACAAAGGCTTTGTCGAAATAGAAGTGGAGAACAACGAGCACCTGGGAGCCGAGGATGTGCCTAGCGAATATACCGTGGAATTCGAGTCCGAAGACGACTCCACAGGAAGTCTCAAAATAGAGAGACTCAGAGGTCAGTCCTTCAATTCGATAGTCGAAATCAAAGACGACGCGCAGGAATGCAAAGAGGACGACTCTTCTGAGGAGATATTCGAAGAATCGCTCGAAGAACAAGCGGAGACCACAAGCAGCGAGACACAAGAGGAGGAAGAAGAAGATCACACGTCTCAATATGAGAGCGATATCGAGGAGATAAGCGAAGAGGAAAGTGAGAATGAGTACGAGATTTCTGAAGAAATCACAATTACCAATATAATCTGTGATAGTAATAGTAAACAATTAGATAGTGAAACGTTGAAGAGAGAACAAGAAAACATTGAAGAGCAAATGATGTGCTTGGGAAAGGGACAAGAGGATTCTGCCTACGCGGATCTATTAAGAGTTATTCATAAGCAAATGTGAGTGATTTTATGAATACATACACGGTTGGTTCCACGTGATGCGTGCCTTCATTCCTATAAATATCATAACAGAGCTGCGTGATTAGTAAGCAATGATTAGTAAAGAGAGTGTTTTGTTGACAGGAGAGGAGTTCTGGGCCAAGAAACCAAGTTAGCTGACTTGCAAGAGAGAGCGGCTGCACTACACAGTGAGTAAAGAACACATTATTATGTTCATATGTATGTATTTAGATATTAGGTAACCTAGAACATACTTTGATATGCAAATAGTCGGCTTTTAATTTGTCTCTGAGTATTTTGAAACGCGTTCGAGAAATTCAACATAATTCTGTTCACACTATTTAAATAGGTCGACACTTCTGATGCATTTTATACTTTATATAACGTATATACGTGGCTGAGATCGGGAATAATATTAATAATAAAATCCCGATTGATCGTATTGATCCAGGTTTACTCTGATTTACTGTATTGTAAGGTAAATACTGATTATTAAGTCGGTGTCGGTGTAACTAGTAATAGTTAAGATCACCGACAGACAATTAATTAGCTCATTGTTGTGTCTAAAAAAAGCTTCTCGGGCCGTATATAAATAAAGAAATATTGGGTTAACCATTTTCATTCATGACTCGTGACAGTTGTACTCTGATTTCCTGGATTGTAGGGTAAATTCGGAGGCGATTATTAAGTCGGTAATAATTAATATGTTGTTGTGTCTAAATTTTGTATTATAACTGTAGCTTACACTTGGGTATAAGTTAATAAATACACGGCATAATAATGAAGGAGCTGGATGAAATAAGGGCGAGTAACGGGACACGCCCCTTTTCCGTAAAATTACTTTTGTAAATAAATATCTGTATGTGCGACAATATAATATACATACTTCATATTAAAGATATTATTTTACTCGAAACTGAAATTATCAATATATGCCTTTATTCCACTCAGCTTTGCTGCGAATTCTGAATGGGACAAATTAGTGTGTTATTTCTGGATGAAAATATTTGTGTAACAGGACAGGAGAAATCACAAGGTCAAACACCCACACTCGAAAGCGAGCCTAAAAATAGTCGAATGACATTAAATAATAAGAGTTATGTGAGTGTGAATATAATTTCAGGGGTTCAGAATGAAGTATGCAGCGCTCGCAAAGAAGCAGAACTTATACGACAAAAGCTAAAATGTGTCGAAACCGATTTGACTGCGACCAGATCACGTAATGCCGTCCTCTTGGATCAGTTTGAAACCAAAACTGGTATGTGCTGTTATTTGTCTATTTAATGTGTTGTACTTATTGTCTGTGATGATTTAGCCGAAGCCAGAGAAATGGGAGAAAAAGCATCACGACTGGAACTATTGGCCAGCAGGTTACAAGCAAAGCTGGATGAAATAACTCCAGAACTTGCCACTCTCAAAGCAATCAATACTAAACTGCAACAACAAATTACTAGCAACGAGGAGGTTGGTTAGATTTCAATAATATTCATAGACTTATTATAGAAACACCCCAAGCTATTGCTTATGATCTATTTGGAATTTTCACAATAAATGTTTAAAAGGGAAATAGGAATAGGAAAATAACAATATGCATTTAAATATAATCACAATATGTAAATATTGTCTGCTTGGCAAAATAATAGAATATTGTTTTTCAAATTTTGAATGAAATAATTAAATTATTTTCATATAAACGCTCGTTAGATCTTTTTATTAATAATATAATCAAGATTTATAAAAAAAACTATAATATTAAAAATGTATCTGTACATACAAATATGTACATAAAAAATGAAGTGGAGAAGGCAAAAATTCAATTTAGCGAATATAAGTCATTGTAGGCCGCAGAATTGGTGGAAAAGAGATCACTCAATTGAAAAAAAATGAATGAGATGTATGAAAACTTGCCTGCAATGACCTTAATACATATTCCCCTTCTTATAAAGTTGTTTAGAGAGTAAGCGATTTTGTTGTTTCTTCAATAATTGATTATTGAATATTTTGTAGGTATGGGCTAAAGAAACATCGGCAAAGGAGAGAGCGTGGCGGGCTCAGTTTGAAAGACTGCGGTCCCAGGGCGCTGAAAGGGAAGAAATGCTACTTGCGGATTGCGAATGGAAACTGAGAGATGTCCAGAAACAAGCACACGAGAAATGCCAGGCAGCTGAAGATAGGCTTAAAGAAGCACAGAGACAAGCTGACTTCAGATCCCATCAGGCCGACTTGGCTGTGCAACAAGCTAGATCTGAAGCCAGAGAACAAGTTCAAGTACTGCAGCAGGAGACGGACCATTTGAAAACACTGTTAGAAAGCGAAAAAACCTCAGCAGCCCAAATGAGGACTCAGCACGCTAAAGAACTAGAAGATAGAGACATGAGACTTTCCACGCAATTAGAAGAACAAGCTCGTAGATTGAAAAGCGAACAGAAGGAGCACGTTTGTGAAAAACATGAAAAGATGATTAAAGAAGCCCACGACAAATTGGAAACTATCAAAACGACACTAACACGAAAAGAAGCCCAGTTTGAAGACAGTCTTGAAAAAGCAAAGAGCAGAGCGGATTGGGAAGTACTCGAAATGAGACGAATGCTGGATAAAGCCGATATCCAATATGCGGGAGCCATTGAACAATTACAAGAGCAGCACGAGAAGGAAATAGAAAAAATAACCGCAGAGACTGAACGACGAATCAAAGAATTGGAGAGTTCACTAAGTGCGGCTACCTGCTCAGCTAGAGCCACTTTGGAACTGGTACGAGGACAACTAAAAGCTGAACACTCTGAAGCTATTCTGCGACTCAAAGAAGCTCATAAACTAGAGATGGATCGCCAGTGGGAAATGTTCACCACGGACAAAGAACAGTGCTTGGAAAGAATGAAAGCGGAGTGTATCCTTGAAGGAGAAGAGGAAAGAGAGAAAAGGGATAAACAGCTTTTGAAAGACATTCAAGGTAATTTTGTATGTGTAGAGTAAATGTCACACTTTGACAAGCATAATATCATACATGCTCAATTTTTTACTTTATTGGTAACATATTTTGTTAATTATTAATTTATAGATCTAAAATCAGAGTTAGCTACCAAAGAAAATGAATTATCCAACATGCGAATCGAAACCAGAAAATCCAACGATGCTAAAGTGATTGCTGAGAAAAAACTCAGGTAATCAACAAATGTATGATATTCAATTTGAATTAGTGGGATTTTACTATTGAGAGTTCGATGAAGTATCACTGGTTTGAAACATCATTCATTAGTTTCATTTCATCATATTCAATATCATAAAACACATTCATCCATCATCATCCATTCAATCATCAAATCATCTCCTTGATTATTTACTCATAAAAAATACTAACATTAGGGATAAATTATATGGACAACATATTAGTGTTCAATAATGGGGATAAATAAAGTAGTAACCAATTTGATACAGTAGATTTGTACATATTTATATACATGTAACTAATAAATAAGTATTATTATATATGGAAACAGTTGGCCGGTATCTTTTGGAGTCGGAGCCTTAGGTTTGATAGCTTGGGTCGCTAGTGGAGCTCCTGCACCGGCACTCTTATTAACGATAGCCCTTTTAATCCTCATGCTTTGGCCTTGTGATGATCGTTAAAAAGATTTAATACTTTTATACCATTTTATATACAATTAACATTTTTATATTGTCCAAGTTTTTTGTCAATTGAAAGAGATGTAGCATTCCTTTTAATATTGATATTCCTACCCTGAACCATCCATCCATCTCAATGAATTCATTACATAATATTACAAAAGTGCCTCGATAATCCTAAAACCAAAAATTTATACCACGTTCAGATGGCAGAAGCATATGATAGGCATTTTTCAAAATTAAACTTTGTATATTGAAGATTTATGTTCTCATACAATTTTCTTTTTTTAAAGAATTCCAATGCATGATGAGTAATAGTTACAATTGTAGAATGGTTTATTGCTTAATTTATGAAATAGTGTTTTGGCATCTGTCCTCAGGATTATCGAGGCCCTTGTGTATGTCATACATTGTACAGAACATGCATAAATTAGAGAAAAATCATTTTACATCAATCATTTACAAAGGCTAACCAACTATTTCAATACATATTTAGATTCAATTTATAATTACAAAAAAAAAATCCCAAATTATATGACATATTTGAATATGATACACTTTCCAAATACTTTATGAAACTGCTGTACTGTGAATGATAATAATAGAATAACTAACATAGTTGAAAATGTACCGTAACTGAGTGTTTCCTTAAAACATGTTTATTCCGCTCCGACCTTGACCTGCTCCTCCAGTGAGACACAAGCATTGTGTGTGGCCAGAGAAGGAGCAGCTCGTGCAGAAGCCGCCAGGCAGACTGAAACTGCCCAACGTGAAGCCAAAGAGACTATTGACCATTTGACAAAAAAATGTGCTTGCCTATCCAACTTGTAAGTGGATTTAAACAAACAAATGTTAACGAGTGTAACAATATCTGTACACATTAACATGTATATTCCAGATTTGAAGACATGAGATCAAGATGGCAACAAGCCCCAGGAGAGTCAGCACAGTTGAGAAAAGCTCTCCAAGATGAGCGTGCCAAAACTGCTGCTCTCAGAAGACAACTTGAGGCATTATCACGGTAACCATTTGATCCGATCATCAATCATAAACAGCTCTCGAAGACTGAGCCGACCATTCATCATAACTGAAGACAACCATGCATGTTTTAACATACATATCATCAATCATCATCGTGTTTTGCTTTTAAAATGAATTAAATACAAATAACTGGTATAGAACATTCAACAAATATGTATACTATTGTACTTATTATATGAAAATAATATTCAAAAACACAGTTTTTTTTACAACAATTTGTAAATATAATAAAAAATGTGTTTTCTTTTTTATCATAAAACTTAAGAAATATTGCATATCGACCTATATACAAAAATCCCCACTTGGCTGTAAATCACTCAATTCTTAGATTACATTTCTAATTCAAAAGTATATCATATTAATAATTATATTAATTTACTTGATGATGGACATTAGACCTTTTGAACCCCAAAAATGGAAGCTGAGTTGAATGAAAAATATCCACAGTTAAGACAAATGGCTCTCCTTAAGAACTCAAACACTGTAAGTAAACAAATTCAAGCTAAAGCAAGATGAGAAAGTAGATAGGTGATTTTTTGTTTGTGGATAATACTTGTTGTTTATATTGTTCTCACACATTTCTTCGGTGCCCGTTTATTGGCTCAAGTGATCCCCTTCTTCTAAATCGAATAATGGATGTGCCCCTGTGTCTTTTTATTGATAGTATTTTACATTGATTAGGATTCTCTATCATCAAATTAATCAGTATTAAAATATTAAGCTAAAACAAGTGTAATCCACATGAAATGTACACAATTATTAATTATACAAATTCTTCAACATCCTTAAAAAGCATTTATTTTTAACTCATTAATTAAAAATGCATTTGATTCATGGCTTTTGTAATAACACACTCATATGATATAAAAAAATAATGATCTATTTTTTGATGTACGTATTTAATAAGTAGTTATTAGTTTTACATAAAATGTTATCATGGCGTAAAAAAATTTGGAGTTTTCATAAGGGGCCGACAAAAAGAATGTGAACTGGCCGTAACACAACAAGAGACGACCATGATTGCAGAAAAACAGGCCAACCTCGCAACAAAATCCAAAAACACTTCAAATGAATGGACTACGGTGAGACTACGACGAAGAGAAAAAAGGATCCTTATTTCTCCAATCAAAACAGTTGAATTGCCGGCAGTGACAGTTCCAATTAGAATTAAACAATACAATGCTTTAAAGAAATCTGAACAATTTCACAAATGAAAGAATATGTTTTTTAATATAGTGCATTGCAGAGCTTGGACATTTTCCCCCATTGTTCTAAGATTTTTTTTCGTGAGTGTGTAGAGTAAATGTCACAATTGTTCAGAAGCAAGAATGATCACACCGCAAAACTTTAATATCACATGTTACGGTAACACATATAATAAAGCTTAAAGTAACACGGTAATAAAGCTTGCAGTTAACTCACCTTTCCATACAACCAAAGTTTGATGTTTACTCCACACATCCATAAAATGAAACTATAATTTTCAACAAAGATTGCATGAATATTGTGCATTATATAGATACAAAACAACCAAATATGTATGATTATTCACTCAATTTGGTGCATTTAGCAATCTCCGAGTTATTTATATGAATGCCTTCAATCTATAAACTGAGTAAACCCTTTGTGTATTTAATCAACAACAAAAAGGTTGTAAAATATCAATGGACTGATGAAAATGCTAATTTGTAAATAAAAAATATATAAAAACCATCCATTTTTTCACTATTTTGATATGTAAGTTAATCAATTAGATTAGGTCTCAGTGAAGTAAACAAAAGTTGATAAAATAAAAAATAAAAAACAAGGTTTTAAAACATATATTTACAATAAATACATTGGAGAACAGTTTTAGTATACATTCATAATAATTTAAACTTTATTAAATTTTATTTATACAAATTAAAAATGCTCTCTAGCATAAAATACTGACTGTGAAGTTTGTTATTGGAATGATTTATTTCACAAAACATTGATATTTTTCACTACATTTCTTTGATAACGAACAAGATTTAACGATGAATATTTAGATATGATACTGAAGTTAATTCTTTATTGGATGATAGGTTTGCCCTGGAACAATAAATGATTAAATTTAATAAAAAGTGTGTGAACAAAAGACAAAAATAGCTTACCCATTCCCTGGCGATCATCAGAATGGTGTGTTGACTTAGTTTAGGTCCAATCAAGGGATTCATCTGAGCCATGTAGCAACATAACCAGCTGAAATATAAATATTAATGAAAAGTCCTTCAATGTTAATAATCAAACGAAGGCCACTCACAATATCCAGCACGTCGCTGCCGTTAGCATCAAGATAACCTGCAGGATTCTGAAAACAGACAAATGTATATTAAGCCATAGTATGAAGAGTAAGGTCAAGTAACAAGTATCAAGGATCGAGGGACAAGGAACAAGTACCCTCTGTTGGGACCCTTGGGGATGATTATAGGCAGCAAGATCCCCACGGCAGCCCAGATTGCGGTGAAGATCACCATGACCAGCAGAGAAGCGCCCATCTTCGAGGAGTCGAGGAGTCGAGGAGTCTTCGAGGAGACGGGAGTCACGAGAATCACAAGAATCACAGGAACAATCAATACAAACACCTGCTGTCAGACTGTCACCCGACTGTCATGTGAGCGCCTCTGTTCGGAACAGTCACCAATATCATACATACATACCATTGCAATAATAAAACTATTAGAAATAATAGTTATGTTAATTATTATTTATTGTTTTTTTTTTGCAAAAACCATAAATTTTTATTATAAATACAATACAACTTATATAATAAAATAAATAAATTGTATTGTAACTTCACCACATTCACAGATGTCGTTTTATTTTTATTTATTAAAAAACATGTTACGTTTCCGCATTCCTATAAAAAATCAAAATATTTATTTTATGAATTATTTCATAAAGCAATACACGACACGATTAAGTATTTTATTTAAATTAAAACTTGAATTCTCGGGAAAATCTGAGGAAAATTGTATTGAATTGAATATTTTATATTCTTTAAAATCACATACTTTTAACGTATGTACTCCAAATATTTATACATTGTTTTCAACGTTGGCTAGTTTTTATTAGGAATTGAAGTAGAATTACATTCAAGGTTGTACATATTAGCCATTGGAGAAACAGACAGGTTTTAACATTTTCGACTCAATAAACAAATTCATGTGTTTAGCTGTAAGTATATTAATCTAGGACACGATCCTGTGAATACTCAACACTGTTTTTATGATATAAATACCGAAGAACAAGCATATTAAGTAATAATATTATTGTAAAAGGAGAGTACAAAATCATAACATAAATAACAAGGACAATGGGCAATCTATTTAGATGATAATGACAGATTTTTGCCACATTTTACGGCTTCTTTATGTAACGCAATAACAATACGACACATTAATGTCTAGACTAGTGTTGGTCTCAGATTTATTAATGAACATTTAATTAGCCGACTCATTGACCCTCTCAATTCATAACTAATCATTTTCGCACGATTTTATAAATATGATTTGGTTTTGGAATGCTTGGTTTGTGATAAAAGTTTAAAAAAATGATATGCCGCGCAATGCGATAAGATTTGCAAAATCCAAGGTTCGCCAAGTTATATCGATACACAAATATTTCGCTGTTTTTAACGATAAATTATGTGTAATTCATGGTATACTCTATTCTGCTTCTTTTCTTCAAACAGTAAGCTACTTAACTCGAGAGTTATCGGTTTATTTTTGTGCAATTGTTTATTGTATTGATTGCGCAAAAGACTCTCGAGTTTAGTAGCTAGTTTGAAGATACCTTTGTCTACCTTTAATCAATACCGCAAATGGTTGCGATGGATAATATGGTAACGCAATCGTTGCAGTCTAAAGATTGACATTTCCTCTACAAACAAAAACGTTTTGTTTGTTGTACAAAAGAACAATGAACGAGTTGTTTAAATTCGAGGGGTCAGTAACAAAAAAATACGCAGTTTTATTCCACCACAAGTTATATTTATATTAGAAGTTTATTTATAGTAATATTATGTAATAGCATATGGCATATTAATAATAAATGTCTCTCCTTGTAACCAATTTGTAAAAATGTATTCGTGTTAATATCCCATTGAATTAATACACAATTTAAAATTGTGTCAAATTGAACTGTAAATGGTTGACGAAGTTTCATTATAGAGGAAAATGTCCATGAAACTATAAAAGCAATGTATTAAATGCGGTTAATTAAGGTAGTTGGTTTCCTAGGTCACCCACACAATACGCAAAGTGTTTGATCGTCTTGAATCTTTGATATATTTATTTATTAACAAAGTATATTGTTCATTCCTTGAAAACTGCCAATTTGTAGTTACAGTATACCTCGACATACGAGTTTAATTCGTTCCGAAACTTTCCCATACAAATAATTATCAAATCAATTTCAAACCTTGTATTTCTGTCTCTCGTGTTTGGTTGCAGTACGTTGTAACAAATTTCGTTCGTTTTCCAAGAAAAGTGTTGACCATTTTTTATATCAAACGACTCATATATATACAATGCTTGCAGATACATATTATCATTAAAATATATTGTTGTCAATATGTATGTAGATACGTTTTTATATTTATAGACCAAACCTTGGCGAAGAGAGTGAAAAAACAGATTTTCAATAACTCACTATTGTAGAGCACTGTGTGGCTTATATTTTCACTATACCCACATTAATATACAAAATACATATAATTTACAATAATTCATAGATATAAACATTAGATATGGCATTGCTTATGAGTAAGTCGTGTAAACCCGTGTATTGTTGCACTCTTCTCTCCTATTCGATAAAGGCATAAGTCTGTCTCCCTCACTCAACACATTACTGAGCGTGGCTGTGACAATACTTTGGCGATTAAACCGCAATAATATTGTAAACATGTTAAAGAAGTAGTGTTTGGTAAAAAGTGAGGCTAGATGTATTTGAGTGTATGTTTGAGTCCATATGACATGTAGTAACAATGCATTTACCCATTTTACTGTGAAATATAACTGAAGATATGAAGAGACATGTTTACAGTATAATGTTTGACAGGTAACTCATGTTTTTGGCCACTTGATCCACTTGAACTAAGCACGCAAATAGCCACTCATGCGATATCTTATGTTTATATCTATGGGATAATTATTCTGATACAATACTTAATGTATGCAGGGATACTCGTATGTCGAGGTAACATTGTCCGTCTAAACTAAATGATTATATACTCAATTAATATAATATATAATATATATATATATATATATATATATATATAGCAGTATATAATATATATATATATATATATATATATATATATATATATATATATATATATATATATATATATATATATATATATATATATATATATATATATATATATATATATATTATATTGGTTAGTGTGGAATGATTGTCCTCGTCGATATTGGAAGGGATCATTTGATTAATGGTATTAGTGGATGATTGTATAGTTGTTATGTAAGTAGTATTTATGATGGAGTAGAGTATTTCCACGTGCGGGATGAATTAGAATGGATGAAGGAGTCAGAGTCAGAGTCAGAGCCAGAGTCAGAGTCAGAGCCATGAAGCCCCCTCCAGAGCCATGAAGCCCCCTCCATGATCTCCATGATCTCCATGATGTAGTCACTGTGCTCACAGCTGCTGGCTGAGCTGCTCGTCTTCTAGGAGTCACTCTTGCTCTTGCTTATCTTCAACACTAAGCCACGCCTCCTCATCATCCATATTGCGTGACACTGTCTCTCCATACATCACGTATCTTCCTCGTGTAAACAAACCACATTACTATCATTCTGTGTTCATCTTTTTTCGACGCCTTATTAACACAAACACATAACTACAAATTGACAGTTTACAATCAGTATAATATAATAGTGCACATTATATGATTATTATAAACTAGTAATCTTCTGATATGCATACAAATTGTCTAATGAGGAAAATTGCATACTTGACCGATTTTTTTGTAGATACGTTATTGTGTTAATATGATGTAGTGATATTTAAAACAGAACAATGCGTAAGACCATTGACCTCACTATAAAATAGACTCGCATTCAAAACTAGTGGCTAATTTGTTTGTATGTAATAAATAAATTAATTAATTTGGCTGTACATGTAAACAATTCAAGTTGGTATTTGCACTTCCGCCCCCTACCTATTTTGATATGTTATATTTTTTGCCTTTGGTGAGAAATCCCGCCTCTGTGCATAATGTCATTTAATCTACACATTCATGTAAAATGAACCTTATGTTAAAAATAATTTAATTTTACTGTTTTTATTTTTTATGTTTGTAGAGCAAATGCCAAAATTCAAACCGCTGTGGTTGGTAGTAAAACATAATATCATTAATATTTTACAGTGTCACCAATCACAGCCATTGGTGTGTAGTCTCATGTTTATAGTTTGAAAATTGTATATTTCATAATATGTATTTATACGTTTTTAAAATAATCAACTCTTGTTTACTGTTTAACGTTATCGACTGATATTATTCACTATTGTAATATTCTATGAAGTTGAGCAATGTATGATAAGGAATAAATGAAAAAGCTATATTTGATCAAAAATAATAAATTAGCTCATGTCACAGTGAAATTTGTTTTTCAGATGTTGTTATCACAATTTCAGTCATTGTTATCAGAATGGAGTTGGACATACACAACAAACTGATGAAAGTGTGACGGACAATCGGTGACAGTCATGGCCATCATTTCCAGCACTCTAGCATCACTTCATCTGTGAGATATTCTCATTATTTGTTTGTGAACAATTTCTCTAATTATTTAACGTAATTGTGATATACATACTAGATTTTTCAAATAAATTTTCATTACGACCCCCGAGATTTTTTGCATGAACTGAACAAATGATATCGATATTTGTATTCCTTCTAAAATACAGTTGATGATAAATCATTTTTTATTAATTTGCATCCATTAAAATAAAACATATTTTTTTTGTTCTCAAAATATCTAAATGCTTTGTTCATCCAAACAAGATATAAATTTTAAATGTTCAGATCAGGCCCTACTTTGTAAGTTATACAATAAGTGGAGTGAAATCAATACCACCTGTGGTTTGCTAACCTTGACATTGAAAGTCTTCTTTCCTGCACTACGACATATAGGCTGCATTTTACAATATCAAATATCTACAAAGGGTTTCTTTATAATGATCTTAACTACTCGTAACACAAGTTGTATTTATATCAGATACTATTTATAAAGATATTATGTGAAAATTTATTGGCATATTAATAATTAAATGAAAGCCAAACCCTTATGTTTGCACAAAAGTATATTAAAATATTTCAGGATTTATTCTCTCCTTGTGAACTGTCGAGTTGTATTCATGGTTTTGTGTTAATAAGTAATGATAAATTGCAGACGGCAGCGATTAACATGGTCTACGTTAGTATGGTGGGCGGCTGTACGCTCGGGCATGTCTCGCCTCATTCCCGCTATTCTCTCACTCTTCTACCGAATACCAGCTCTCTTGTATAAAACAGAGACTGATACAGAAATGAGTAAGACCGTTATGAAATTTAATTTCTTAAGTACGCAAACAAAGTCATGATTTTTGCTATCAGAACATTCAAAGGAGACAGATTATTCAAGTGACGATGAAAACGGAGGTAAAATAGACTGCCACATATTGTATTCACCGCCAGATGAATTGTGGAACATGGATGTCATATTCATTCATGGTTTACACGGTAAATGCCAATCTATACTTTGTATCGATACAAATATGAAACGCTATTTCATTTTGCTTTAGGTTCAACCGCCAAGACTTGGAGACAAGGTGACTGGAATAACAAATACCCAGCAGTACAAAAAAGATTATTTAGAATACATTCATCAGCAGAAAAAACTGCATCGTTAATCTGTGACAAATGTAAATCGACTAAAAATAATGTGTTTGAAAAGTCCAATCAACAAATGAGCTCTCTCTTGAAAAACATCAGTTCCGAGGAATTGAATGAAGATATTTTATATTTCAATGCAACAAATAAAACAGGCGAAAAAATAAATTGTGATAATGTATTTGGTTGTGAAACTGTTGAAAACATTTCAATCGATGGCGGAAACCTTAACCCTAGTCAAGTTGTGAACGGAACATATCAATGTGATGATTCAATACTCGATAACTGTGATTCTAGTTATTTACAAAGTGCGGCAAAGCAAAGCAACACTATAAACATATTCAACACTACTTCCAAACACGAGTTCAATTTAAAAAGTAGAGAGATAAGAAAGAACGAGTTTAGGAAACTTCTAAATACAGATGAGAAGACATTCAATGATTTTTTCAGCGAGATTAAAGAGGATAGCGATGATGATATATGGTCTTTTATAGAATCATCCATAACGACAAATAACTCTGATATACCAGATTCACCAGAATTTTGTGAATGCCAAATGTTTTCTTCCAAATCCTCAACAGACGCCAGTGATGAAGATGAGGACGATGAAGAATCATTCCACAGAGGAAATCACATTTTTTATCCAGAAGATGTTACTGAAAATTTAACAGACTGTTGGCCCAGAGATTGGATACCGAAGGATTATCCAGGAGCTCGGATTATATCTATAAGTTACACAACAGATCGCTACCTGTGGAGACCCGTGTGGATGAAGCCTAATTACAGGTATTCATAATTAAAAAAGTCTGAATTATCCATCATAACATATTATAAATAACATATTAAACTAACATAATATGTGTATTTTACAGGAGTTCATTAGAAGAAAGAACTCAGGAAATGGTAAAGAAATTATCTGATTTGAAATGCGGTTCAAAACCAATATTATGGGTGGGTCATTCCAAAGGAGGCTTATTTATTAAACAAATATTTTCAAAAGGTACAATCATAATTATCTTTGTATAGCAAATGTCAAGCTTTAGACATGATCAAAGAAATTGATTACACCAGCTGGTTCTCAGTGCATTTCTAAAATTTGACATTTGCTTTACAAACATAAGAAATGAGTTTGTTTCATGAATGTGTAGACAAAATTTCACACTTGTCAGACATTATCACAGATGAGATTCAAATTATTTATCAACGGCTGTGATTGGTCACACCTCAGAACTGTAATTATATTACAATAATTCCAATCACAGCCGTTTGACCTCAGCGTGCGTCTAAAGTCTGACATTTACTCTACATTTCTACAAAAAATGAAGTGTTAAACTAGCTTATGATTATTTGAATTAATGAATTTTAATGTGTACGAAGGCTTTGAAGAATTCTCAAAGAATGATTCGGATACAAACAATAGTGCAATCTATCGGATGACAAAGGCGATAATATTTTACTCGGTGCCTCATCGCGGATCCCAGCTGGCAAACATCAACATCCCGCCGCTGTTGAGAACTTCGTCCGAGCTTCTTGAAATACAATACGGTTAATGTTTGAACCAAAAATACTAATCTTACCTCTATGAAGCTTCCTCCATAGTGTTTTATTTTTAGAATCGGAATTTGTTCTAAAACTGCATGAAAAATTCATAAAAGCCATGACGGAGAGCGAGTGTCCACCAAATATCCAATCATACATGGAGACCAGACGGACCTTGATGGGGGCATTTTATTTAAAAATTGTCTCACTACTTTCAGGAGGTATTTACAAACTGTTCTCTCTTTCTATTCACTATACATTGCTGTAAATCATAATTTCAGATCCTGGTATCGGCAGCATGTACGGCGTATCCCTGGATCACCGAGAGATATGCAAGCCGACTTCGCGATCTTGTTTTCTTTACCAAGAACTTCTCGATGTAATCAAAGAAATGAATTAATATTGCATTGTTATATTAATATATACAAATGATCTATTATTATTGTATATTATTGTTATTATTGTTTTGTTTCATTTTATACAGTTTGTGAACAATATATTTATTATCAAAGTTGTCATGATTGGGACCAAAACAATAAAATAATACTTTTTAATTATTATTATCTGATATCTCAATAATCCTTCGAAAATGTTGATGGGCATTTTTCAAAATACATAATATATCATATATTTATATTATATACAGTACTTTGACAAGTTGTATTTAGAATTATAGAAAATGCTTTAGCCTAGGTCATTATAGAGGTATATCAATATATTTACTCTTTTCATAGACAATTAAATAATAAAAAATCATATTGTACTGTTTTTTAAAATTCTGTTGGCATGAAATAGGAGTAGTAAATACAATCATATATGCAGTTATATATTTTATTAGTGATAAATGTTTGCTTTATAAGATTAAATGCACTAGTAAAGCCTTTAGCGTAATGTTAAATATGCGTATATAAAAATTCAAAATGTGGTCTAATTCAATGCAGTGCTGGTAAGCAAAGCCACTCCCCTTTCCAGGAAGCAATGAGGCTCTGGTCCGGGAGCCACGCCCAGTTGCACGGTGAACAACAACTCTGTACGATGAGAGTTCAAGTAAACCGGCAGCATAAGTCCACTGGGATCGATGTTCTCCGGTCCCCTGGAAAGATTTGCATCTCGTAAGAAATAAGAAGACCTAAAGTGTCGGTATCTTCAAGCCGTGTTAAATCGTGTGCTACGTGGCAAGAGATTGTACGAATCTTGTAGCGAGCCAGGATTTGATAGCTGGTAGCACGAGCTACATCTTAAAGAAACGCATTTGGCGTGTAAATCGCTAAGTGACACGAGCTCGAGATTTAACACGGGTTGAAAAAACCGGCCCTAAGAAGATTTGAATGTGTCGACATTGTTACCTGACCCATCTGATGAGGGTGACGGGCAGATCCACCATGATAGCGTTGGACAAGAGCAGCTGATTGTTACGGATCTGAGCGCCTTGCAACTTCAGCCCCACAACACAGAATGAAGAGTCCCCGGCATCACAACCTGCCTTTGCCGGATCTACATTCTGGCCGCTATCCGGAATAGTCACCTGGTAAATAATCAAACAACAAATATTATTATCACAAATCAACAGTATATATATATATAATAACAATAAAGCGACACCAACCTGAAGATGCAGTTCTTCCAGGGACCAGGAATTAGCTTGAGCCACACATTGTCTGGTAGCCGTGATGTACGCCTCAGGGTTCAGCAATCCTCCCAACCACACCGGTAAACTCTGAATATGATCATTAATAAGCTACGTTCCAGATTATTACTTATTAAAAAAAAAACATACCTGCAATTCCTTGGCACCTTTAGTGGCTACAAGCTCGGAAACCTGCTGCAGCTGCTTGACACGCTGCGCAAAGTCCGTGACCCACTGTATAACGGTGCAGGCCGGAGCCACAGTGTAACGCCTCCACCCGGAAGGTAGGAGACCTCTCACCAAGGCTCCGACCATTGCTCTGGTTGCATTTGTCTGCTTCATCTCACCCTAATTGCAATTATTCAGTAAATATTACATTGAAATATTATATCAAGCGTAAGCTATGAATACCTGACAGATGAGTACAACGTCTCTGAGGTCTGACACTACGTCCGCTAAAAGAGCGGAGCCGGAAGCCACTTCTCTTTCGAAGAATCGGTATAAAGGATCTTTGATGTTTTCCACGGTTCTCTTCAATGTCTAAAATTATATTTATTAATTATTATTAACTATAAATATAAAGAATGAGTATACCTGAAGTGATTTGGGTAATAAATCCAGCCACAATGTCGCAGATTGGTGCAAAGTTTTCATCCAAGCAGGTCTTCCGTCTCCCAAAACTGATAATTCGGGACCTGTAATTTTATGGCAGTGTAAATGAACACGCTAATATTCTGACTACATATTTTGCTGTAATACATAGTGCATATTTATAAGTTTTATAAGTTTTTAATAAAGTCGACATCATTTCTATAGCATAAATCTTCGGGAACATAGAATAAAGTTGTCACACTATTGATACTAGAGACGAGTAGATCCGGATGGAAACGAGTCCCAAGGATCCGGATCTTTTAGTGGAATGGATAGATACGGCTCCGAAATATTCTTACTCAAATTTTTTTAATGTACTGCATAAACAAAATTATTAACAAATTAAAGTAAGATTTTTTTAGCCTAATCGATTCAGTGATAAATGATATGTGTGATATCACAATGGATTCTGGATGTATGTCTGAACGGCCAGATCTGAATATTTCTCAGACTCGGATCCATCTTTAGTTTTTTATAACTGCATATTTGGCTTTCAATTATAATTTGGAATAAAGTAATATCTGAATATCGTGTATAGAAGAAAGTCAGTTAAAATGGGCATTTTACGGTTAATAAAACTGAACACAAAAAGCAGCATTTTGAATACCTTGTTCTTGCGATGCACTGTATGCCAATTCTTCTTCGTCCTCCAGTTGTTGCATGTTGAGCAACTTGGATACTAAATCAGTTCCTTGCGTGGTCAGCAACACCTATAGTATTTATAAAAATGTGAATATTTCCTCGGAATATACACAATTAAATGGTCTACCTTTTCAGCATTATTGGGCAGACCCAACCAAGACGGCGTTTGTCTATCGGAAAGTCCTTCAATCCATTTCAAGAAGTGATCTCTTCTAGTTCCGTCGGGCATTGTGATGTGACGCTGGCCACTGTGACCCTATAAACAAATACATTAGAAACATAATTCATTGTCGAGTGCTTCGTTAGTGGTCGCTTACCCCGTCAACATTGGCAACCAGTGCAAAGTCCGGTTCGAAGCTCTTGGGCGTGAATAATTTACACAGGAAAGAATGTAACAAGCGCTGATCAAACACATTATCGATCTTGCCACCGTAAATAGACTGTGATAGTAGAGTGACCAGCGCATCCCACGGAACCTTCTCTGGAGGTAGATTAGTTCTTCCCTAAAAGTGCATACAATTATGAAACATCCATATTACTATAAATTTAATATAAATATTTACCATGGCAGTGGCTTCGATCCAAGTATCCAGAGTGTCACAGGCAACTTTCAGGTCACTTTCATTAAATTCATAATGTTTAGCCCAACCCAAAGGCACATACCTCAACCTCTCTTGCACAATACCTGTACAAATAATCAATTAAAGTGTTGTACGTAATTTAAAACGTGAAAAGAATACTTGCCGTGGAACCAAGCCAAGAGGAAGTACAACCTGGCTCTTTCTGATGGAGCTTTCATCATTCTAGCGGCCGGCACCTAAAGTACATTATTTCAATATATTATAATCATAGTATCTCAGCAGTTAAAATATGAAATATTTACCGTAGTGAAGGTCCTCATCAAGTTGGCCTTGATGCCCGGCGGAGGTTCAAAGACAAACATGCGGCCGGCTCTGAAATTATATTAATTACACATTAACAATTCCATTTGATTTATTTGTGTGTTTATTTACCTTAATAGATTCACTGGTAATTTTGGACTGATTTCCGTTGTCAAGAATAACCTAAAGCCTGGATGGGGTTGTAAAGAATGAAGTTTTTTCTCCAGCTGAACGAGCCAAGTCGGAGCCAAGTGAACATTCTTCAACATGACCCATCTGTAAAATAAAAAATGTTGGATTTCGGTGGAAAAGGGTGGAGATTATGGTGAGATGAATATTCACCTTCCAGTTTTACAAGCCATGTTGATGGCTCTATCGGCTTGGTTGAAGCCTTCTGCGGAGCCAATGGCAATACTAGAGATCTGTTTGTTTAATTCAGTAGCTAAATCATCAACACGACCTGCAAAATAATCATCATCGGATCAGTATATTTGGCCACGAGTATTCATCAAAACTATATTATTGACTGACCGCTGGCATCGTAACCAGTGACAGAGCAGAGCAATGCCGGAGTGGCTGCCGATAGATCTTTTTCTACAATTTCAGCCAAATTCAATTCTCTTTCAGCTCTGGGCATGAAATTAGCACCGAGTACGCCTGCTACCAAATGCTGAGCGGCAGCAATCACTCGATCGGGCCTGAACGCCTGAGCAAACGGTAAACATTGTATGTATTAATATGTCTACTGCATGTTAAAGTGGATGAATACCTGTATGATTAAAAGTTGATACATATTTGCAGCGATTGGGGATGGATTATCCCAAAGCACCGGTACACATTGTTCTGGTGAAGCTTGTCCCAGCCATGTGAGGAAATCTGATGAACAAGCCGCTATCTTTTCAGGCAATTTCCTCAAAGCTGGTAATCTATACAAATTATTAAAAAAAAAGATAGATTTATTCACTTTGCATGCTTCATTAATAAAGAGATGTAAAAATAATGAACCTGGTGCTGAGTCGCATCATGGCCTCATGTTGTTCTACTGTGAGGCCTTCCATGGGGGTCGTTAAGGATACAATGCTTTCCTTGCCTCGTAAAAATACTTGGAATTCCTGTAATATCATATTTGGATGTAGAAAAGCATTGCAATACAAGATTGATTAATAATTTCATAATACGAACTTGATCCAACTGTTCTTCTTGCGAGCGTCCCTTTAAATGTATCTTGCAGAGTAACAGGGCAAAGGTCAAGCGATCCGTGTGCAACATTCCACGGGCAACTCGTTCATAGCAAACCTTTTAATAAATACAATGCAATAGATAAACACTCAAATTCAATATACAAATGGTAATATTGTAGTTGCAAACCGAAAATAGATCATTGGTGACGATGGCCAAACGCTTTGAATAGTCAGTAATCTGATCGAGTGATGGATTGGCATACAAAACAGAGCCAAACACTTCAAGGAACATCTTCAAAGAGTATTGATAAAGGAAATGGACCTGGTTTAAAGATTCCATCGTAAAGTACATACTGCTGCAAGCCTGTAACGTAAAATAATTACATACATATATTAATGTATTGAACACTTCGGGCAGGTTTTTTCAACGCGTGTTAAATCTCGAGCTTGTGTGACTTGGAGATTTACACGCAAAACACGTTTCTTCAACTGACAAATCCTAGCTGGGTGATATCGGCGTGCTATAGCTAAATCTCATGATATATTTCCCCCTCCATTCAGGTTTTGTACTCGACGCTTCGGCTCAAGTCTTTTTTTTTTCAAGAATATTTGTATATGACATGAGATTCGTATAATCTGTTGCCATGTAGCACACGATTTAACATGGCCCGAAGAAACCGGCCCTTAAAGAGTTTAAGTGCATACCTGTGATAATGGAAGATATTGCTGGCTGACTGTTTCAATTTCACCAATCACTTTATCAGTTTCTTCCACCTAAATAAAATCATTATTTATCAATCAAGCATTCTTAAATTAATACTCGAATAAATTATACTTTGAGCCCAATATCAGCAGCTTCTTTCTTTAAGGTTTCAAGTGTTGCTATGACTGAGTCGTCATCTAGAATCTTTCCTTTGGCGTCATTAAGCGCTTGCAAAAGGGATTTTTCAAGTTGTCGCAGTCGCAAATGGAATTCGCCTAAAATCGTAAAACAAAGTATGCATACATTGAATCCAAAACAATCTTAGCGGTCGCGGCAAAAAAAAAATACCCTGAAGCTTGAGAAGATCAGAACGCTTCTCATCAATGTCGGGTCTCTCAGCTTTGAGAACTTGGTTGAGACATTGACTTTGCAAAGATGACCGAGTCACTGTGAAATTGACAAAAGTCACCCGAGAACAGATGTCGGGTGGAAATTCAACAGTGGGATCTCTGAAATTTACAAATAACAAAAGTAAATACTTTATGTAATTAGAAAAGTAATCTAACTGTACAAACCTGGTGCTCAAGAAGATCACAAATGAAGGACTGAGATCGATGTCCTGATCACCCAGGGTTATCAACACACGTCCGCCGGTTCTTCGCAACTCTCTGTTTAATACCGGATTTAAAATGGGATCATAATTTTCTACATCCTAAAATTATTGAAAATATTAAACTACGTTTAAACTGAGAACAGTTGAAGATTGCTTACTTGGACAAGAAGTGGATTTCCAAAACGCAGAGCAGATTCGAGATTTTTCCTGAATGAATCGTCCAAAAATGATGTTTTTGTAATTTTGCGTTCTTTAAATTCATTCATAATAAATTCAGTGGCTTGGCCGGAAGGATCGATTATCAATGGATACCGATTGAATCTCTGAAATGTATACATATCAGTTAAATCAAGAAAATGTACATTTAAGGGATAATGAAGGATGTATACCTTCAACATGATAGCGTTTTCCACACAGAGATCATCAGCAGGTAGAGCATTGGCTTGCCAACGAAGTCTTTCATCGGGATTGCTAAGATACTCGGTACGAGCAATATCTTGTCTGTATTTCAGACCGGCTTTTTGTAAATGCGTTACCCAAGTGGAGAACAAACTCTGGCGATACTATATACAAAACACAACATATAGAGATGGTCACTTATGATAATTCATATATAAAAAGTTACATGTTGATCGAAATATCCTCCATATGTGATAAAAGCTGCTGACAACAAAACATCACCAACAATCGTACTCATCTGAGAGCGGAAAGCTTCCGAACTATTCTCCCAACGTTCTCTTTCGATAACCAATGATTTTAATAATGCAATCGAGCGGTCCACCTATATTTAAAATAAACCAAGTTATATATCAATTTGCCAGTTATGAGATTTAATTATGACTGAACCTTTGCTTGGACAGTTCCAAGATCAGTTTTGATAGCTTGCGCTTGAGCAATCAACTGTGCATATTCTTCTTTGTACGATGCAATACTCCGTTCCAGTTGATCTAGTAACTGTGCTACTTCTTTGCCAGCAGAAACATTGGTCTCAGCTTGCACTTCAAGAGCTCGTAGCTCTCCTCGTAATGGTTCAACACGCTTCAACATGTCAGCATATTCAATCTGAATGTGATTGAGAAATCACAATTAATAAGCTGATAGAAAACAATATATAAATAGTCACTAATTGCGATACAAACCTGTGCAATAGCCCACTTAACCATGGGGCCACAGGCCATACTAGCTCGATTGACTTTCTCAAAATTATATTCAGGATTACTTAAATATCTACTCTTCATTTTCTCTCTAACGTCATCCCTATTATAACAATTTACATTTTAATGAAATTATATTCTATTTTGTATGATTTTAGTTATTTTTATGAATGAATGTAGGCAAGAATTGATTTTACAATGAAGTCCACCACCAAATTAACACTAAAAAGCAAAATATAAAAAGCCTGACAATGTTAAGATAATATCACAACTGTTGTATTAATGACCAATGTATTTATCTACAAGCTAATAACAACAAACAAATAATGATTATTCAAAAAACTACGACTACTAGAGAGTGACTACTTAATAAGAAATATATATGGTTTGTCAAACTAAATAAATAGTATATAACAAAATATAATATTAATATACTGTCGGCGAGCGATCCATGTGTCAATCGAAAAAATTATTAAATAATATAGTGATAATAGCGAATATATGATTAAAAAAATAAATTCAATGTAATATAATCTCACGTAATGTCTTCCGTGGAGAAGTTAGACACAATTGAGTTGATGAAGTTTTCTCTCATTATGACAGCACGAATGGCCTTCCAATCGGTGGCGTTTTCACCCAGCAGAAGGCAGATGGACTCCAAAGCGACCTTGACGAGGGCCGGCGGGTTCGCCATGGAGCGCACTTCCACCAGGTGCTGTTTCTTTATAGATTTCACCGCTGAATTTTGAATATTGCATAGTTGTGTTTGTTATTATCCGATTTGATGCGATCCAAATATGAAATGTGTGACGACAGCCAATTGCAGTGCGAGAGCGAGCGAGACAGACAGCGGAAAAGAACGAAAAAGAAATAAACATAAGAGACCCATAATATGACAAATAGACCAACAATACACAACAACATGCCGTCTTCACAAATATAAGTATATATACTTGGAAATTATAATAACTATGACAGTGAAAGACACTTTGTTGTGCACTCTTTAAATAAACATCAGGCATATTATTGTACATACATATTTTTAATAGATACTATGTGTTATTCACAAGAAGAAACATCGTCTCAAAATAACTTCACTCCGTGTTAAATATTTTAGAGTGTGTATATGTATATTTGAGATGATGATTCCTCAAATATTATTTTAAGAAATAATTACGTAATAAAGTATGTATATTATCACTAAGGAAATTAAAAGACAGCCCCATTCAAAAAGACCAGCTGAAAATATCTAAATAAACTAACGTCGCCGGCTAAATATTAAAAATAATAGTGGACGACTACATTTAATCAGATGATTTCAATGTTGCAGGAGTTAGACACAGAGTAGAAACTTGACAGTACTATACGCCCTCAGAGAGAGGTCAAGCATTCAGCTCATATAGAAAGCATTGTCAAGTTATATGATCATAAAGAAGTATCTAACGTGATCATGTCAGTGTGGAAGTTGATGATGGTTGCTATGAAGTTGTCTCGCACGAGGGCGGATCTGATGGAACGCCAATCAGATGATTTCTCTCCTAGCAGAAGGCAGATGGACTCTAGCGCTAACTTCACAATGGACGGAGGGTTCGCCATAGATCGTACTTCAACCAATTGCTGCTTCTTGATTGAACGTACCGCTGAGTGTATTAAATTAGTATGTCATACATTTATCACACATTCATATGTATTATAAAAAGTATATATCCATTATAATAATTATATTTAGAAACTAAACGCTTCTTTATACCTTGTTGCGCATCAATAACAGCTGGTTCGACGAGAGCCAGATCTGCCATTACATCTTTTCTCTTTGCATCAATTTGTACTGTTTGTTGTGCTAGTTGAGCCTGAAAATAACATATTCTTACATGTAAGTACAATATTCATTCACCTTTATAGAATACTGACCTGGATTTCTTGGGATTGAACTTTCTTCTTTTCAGCTTCTTGTTGATCTTTTACCATCTGCCTTAGTTTGGCATTGGCGGCCTCATTTTTAGCTTGTAGTTCCTATTTTAAAGGTGTTGTTTTTAGAAGTGATTGTAGCAAGCATATGATTTATTTCAAACTTACCTGGGATTTTACGGCTAAACTCTTTTGCATGTCTTCCACTTGTTCAACTGTTTCGGCTATTTTGCCCAAACCAACATTAAGATGAAGCTGTTGTTCTTCCAAATCTGTCCTTTTTTCACCGTATAGACGCACCAAATGATGGATGAAATCCAAATAATGTCTACAATAAAAACATTGTAGCATCAAATTATTTTTAACAATCATATAATTATGATTGTTATTAACCATAATTGGTTTATCATTTTGATTACCTGGGCGTAATGGCCATGGTTCGTCCTCCTCGTTTTGCCAATCTGGCATTAGCCGTGCGTAATGTTTGATGAACATAAACACAAGCATTGATGACAGCATCTCGATGTTGGGGATGTGCCGGTACTTTACTGCATGCAATTGGGAAATTATCCGGTGCCATATAATCTCCAGCTTCCAAGTCCATTCTGGATGTGAATTCTTTTCCAACCTATATGTATAAGTAGAACAGACATTAATAACCTTATACATATATAAAAGAAATATGTATGTTTAACCTGAAACAGTGCGCCATCACTCCAATCTCCAAACCAATTGAGCACACATCGATTAAAGAGAGCAGGAGATGTTGCAGCTCGGTCTTTCAATCCTTGAGAAGATGGATTCATGGTGAATACAACATGAAGATTTCTCATAACTTGTCCGGTAAACCTATAAGCAATAACAATTCAATTTACAAATCACATAACACATTATGTAAAATCACTTATAAAGTTAAAAGAAACCATTTATAAAGTTCATCATTGCTATCAAGCATAAGCCCTTCCCTCTGTGCCCCTTCTTTGCACTGTGTCATCAAAGTTGCGAAATCATCACCCTCAAACAGTCCAGGTACCTGTAATACAAATAAATGGAAATAAATTGCAAACACTCAATGTTACATTTAGATATTAAATTACTTCTCCATTAGCAAGTAATGTATTCATCCGTTCCAGGAAACCACTGTCGAGTACATTGGATTCATCCAGTATAAAGGCCACTTTTTCATCTCGGCATCCAGCTCTTCGCAATACACTTCTCAAATCTTCATCAAAGTCCAAACCAGTGTATTTATTATGCACCTTAAATAAATATAAGAACAGATTTAACAAAGAGAACATCATTCTCTATTAACACATGTCTTATGAAATAAACACCTTTATTTGGAAAATACTCAAACCATTCATCCAAGCAACAAATCTACTGAGGGTAGTCTTGCCGGCTCCCGATACTCCTATTAACAGCAAATGACCTGCAAACATATTACTTACATATAATCATCTGACAACACATTCAAGTAATAATAATTGTACCTTGTGGCTGTCTGAAAATTCTGTCGATACGTAAAACATGGTCCAGAACTTCATCAAACAAAACGAGAGGCACATCCAATTCTTCCTCATAAAATACTTTGAGTCTGGCTTTAACATAATCGCGTAACTGTTCTCTACCAACAGGACTGTAATCTTTACTCAGCCAGTTACTATAGAGTATCGGACGACTGAGTGCGGCTTCTTGATCGATTCCGGGGAAAAATTGAAGAGCCACCGCATCTATATTATCATTAGTCCACTTTCTTTCCACTTCATCGACGAGTCTGTCTTGGAAGAGACGCAATGCTTCATGAGCCCAGAGACGTACTAAACCTTCAACAGTTAGAGTATCTAATGGTCTTATAGCTTCACAGATACCACGAACCCATCGAGTCATCTCACGAGGACTGTACACGTAATGTGGTTGCATATCTTGGGTGAATCTTTCTTGAGATGCCAAATAAAGTTTTACCATTGCACTTGTTAAAGGTTCGGAGTGAGATCTCAATGATGGCATCATTCGGAGCATAGCACGTGTAAAGGTACCATAAATCTGTTTGAGTGATGTTTCACCAGGATAATCTACATATATAACTGGAACGTGTCGAAGAAGACGGTGACTTAATGGTTTTCTTCCAGGATCTGTGGGTGGGTTACAGGCTCCCACAAATTGGATCCTCTCCA
The DNA here is from genome assembly GCA_022606485.1 of Agraylea sexmaculata. Taxonomy (NCBI): domain Eukaryota; kingdom Metazoa; phylum Arthropoda; class Insecta; order Trichoptera; family Hydroptilidae; genus Agraylea; species Agraylea sexmaculata. The sequence continues at coordinate 170,721 of JAGTTH010005550.1, forward strand.
AACAAACCCATGAATGATCAGAAGTTCTATAAAAGCCTTTATGTTCGAGAAGTTGTCTCAGGAAAGATATTACTCTTTGGGTTCCATATTGATCCATATCTGGCAAGTTGATTTCATCACAGAAAAGTACAAGCCATTTTCCCAACTGAACAGGGGCCAAAACCATTCCGTTGGGTGTTTTTCTGTATTCACAATAATGATCAAATGTCTTCAGCAGGAGTTCAGGGGTGGTGGCAGAAGAGAAATTTAAACCGACTACTTCCATGTCGGGTAAGGCTCGTAAGGCAGAGAAGAGTGTCATAGTTTTACCGGAGCCAGGCGGACCACATAAAACTAAAGGTTTATGTTCAGCCAACCAGGTATAAAGCAATGATTCGTGACGTACAGTGTCAAGAGTTGGAACCACTATGTCGGGGGCAGCCACTTTATGGGTTTCAACCTCGATTTGAGGAACCTTTGCTGACCAAGGAGCCCATTCTCCACTAATGGACACTTCAAAATCTATGATTGGTTGATTAGCATTTGCAGTTGGTAATGGAACAGTACTGACGGATCTTATGAAGTCACCCAACTCACTGCGTCCTTTTAATTTAGAATCTCCAGCAAAAGACCATAACAAAGAATAAACAAGCACCTTTGGAATGTATGCATCTAATTGCTCAGGGGCAATAGGGAAATCAGGATGTTGACGATTATAAGCCAAAACATTTCTGACGCCCTGATTCAGCATTGAAAACAGAGAGCCGAGTGCTCTGTGTCTTGTAAAGTCCATAATATGATCTAATGTAGCCGCTTTTTCGATACAGCGTACAACAAGACCATCAGCGGCAAATAGTGGATTAAGTAAAGCTGCGACCTGTCGCTGAGTTTGTAAAGCTGGTGATAAAATCTCATCTGGAGTGATTTGCTCATTGGGATTATTAGTATTTGCTGGTTTTCCAGGAATAGCTAGCAAACTGTGAGAATCTTCATCCCCATCCTCTAATGCTATATTCCTTAACCTCATTAAATAATTTTCAAATATCATTTCAGTGGTAAGAACGTCTTGGGAGAACCAAACCATTCCACAGCGAGAAACCGTAGCCAATGTGGCATATTTTAAGTCTTGAACCTCAAACATAACTCGAACATTGGGCGGAAGACTTAAACGTTCTCCGTTTGGTAGTGTCAATAGTTTATTATCATCGAGGACTGAATTTAGATTTTCTACCCATTCAGGGTCGACATCGCCATCAAATATTATCCACTGACGTTTGTTGATCTCTCCACGTACATTATCGATAATTTTTCTCAATATGTGTGTAAATAGTCCATCAGTCCATTCTCTCGTATTAGGATCGAGAACACCATAAAGCATTTCTTTCGATATTGCTTTAGGGTCAATAACATGGGCAACACCTTCCACACCCTCGAATCTAAACAAAAATAATAAACATTATCAAAGATATTAGTGTTTTAAGTAACAGACTAACCTTTCTAAAGCTTTCAATAAAACTTTCCATGCAGTTGACTTTCCACTACCCGACGGTCCGACCATCATGAGCCCGTGGTTTAATTTGCATATTTGATATAACTGCAATACCTATAAATGAAAGACAATCATGTACACTAATATCTTATTTCCAATTTTAAAGACACACAAAAATCAACAATAGATAGGTTGTTTACACAATAGTTTTTCAGTATTATAACTGTTATATGGAACATAATATTTTAGATCTCATTTTCAGATATTCGTTTTTTACACTGTAGCCTATTACAGCAACAATAACATACATATTCTGACATGACATGACAAGTGCAAAAACTCATTTTCAATTAAATCAGAATGAATTTAGTCACTATTACAATATTGTTGCCCACTATGTCTATTTGATACATGGGTTTTCTACATCATCTAAATAATAAATACCAACACACTACATTCAAGAATAGTACACATATTGTTTAGTGATGCAACGGATAGTGGTTTGGCAGGAAATATTCGACAAAGGTGTGATCAGATGCCCTGCCACTACATGTCATTTATTTTATTTATAGAAGAAGAAGACGAATTGAAAATACCACAAGAGAAAATATCATAGCATTGTGCATATGAATGAAACTATGAAGTTTTGCAGTGTTAACCAATTAGGACTGTTTGAAGCAAGTCTGCAAGTCATTATTAAACAATAGTCTCAATATAGTCTCAATAGTCTCTGTTTCATTCGGTCCACCCTGTCGCATCCATTCATTGAATATGAATATTAGGTTTATAGCTAGTTAGTAACCGGATATCCGTTACATCTCTAATATTTACTACAATACATACTCATTATTTTTTTTTAAATGCACATTTATAGGAACACACTAAAAACTTACTTTTTCTATCCAGGTACAATCTCTGATGCAGCCCTATCAATATCCATTGTAAGCATCAGACAGAATAATAATAGTGTTTGAGTTTACATTTTAAGTTAATTAATATATTTAAGGGTGAAATTTAATGTTTGGTATATTAGCATTCTATAATATTGTCTAGCATTTTTATGAATGGATACTATTAAAAAAAAAACTTACTTTTTCCATCCATGCGCCTCCTTGTTCATCTCCTTCGCCACATACTAAAAATTCTTCTGCACACACTTTACGAATTTCATTTTTCAAACCTATAATAAAAAGGTGGTATTAAGTAAAATATTATTCGTAGAAATATATCATGTGCGGTAATTAAGTGACCTGTCATTTCAGCTCGGGTATAACCAACATTGGGGAAAACATCACTGAGTAATGAAAACAATAAAGGTATGTCTTCAGCGACAAGTTTGGGCACCATTGTTTCACAAACACTCTGAATCAAAATATCTTGTTCGGGCAAAGATTCAGCTATAGATGCTTCATCAACTGCATTATCTCCCTTGTTGATCATGGTTTCCTGTACGACAATAGATAATTTAATATAAAAGTGTTATTCAAATAATCAATTAAAAATATAATTTCACCTTGATTTTCATTATACGATCTCTCTTCACATTACCGGCGGATACCAGTACAGATTTCAGTGCACGAAGACCAAAATCATAATGAGACTGGTTAGAGAGTTGTTCATCACACAATCTAAAATTATTTTTATTATAGTATATTATTCTTACTTTTTAACCATTCAATATATTATGACTTACTTGAAGAAGGGCACAATTTTACATGCAAGTTTCTCAGCTGTGCGGAAACCTTGACTGAACAACATAACCTCGGCAATCAGTTGGCGATCTGGAGATGTCATAGCAAGACTCCTAAATAGCTTTTTGAGGTTATCGGGTAAATTAGAACGACCAGCATAACCAGGATTCATTGTGATGAATATAGCCATGTCACGGGAGACACGTACTTGTTTACCGACAAGTTCGACTGTTATAGATTCTGTGAAAACAATATGGATTATATTTGATCACTAAATAAAATTAGGCACATATTTGGTTTAGAATGAATACAAACGTGCGTTGTTGTCTCCTTCTTGGTGTAATTTTAGGGCTTCTTGAATTGTCTGTACCTGTTGTGATACAGCTGATAGCATTCTTTCTTCAAGACGATTAAATTCATCAAAACATCCCCAGGCTCCCACCTAAGCCATGTGTATTTAAATGTAGTCAATTTATTATTATATTTTCAACGGCATATGACAAATATCAAACCTGACAAAGTCCAACAAAAATACGTCCCATAGCTTGAAAATCAAATGTTTCGTCACAGTTGAATACCAACACAAATCGACCTAGTTGGTTTCCTAGTGCTTTCACAGATTCAGTTTTACCAGTTCCCGCAGGACCTTTGATATGATAAATTTAATATTAGCTTTAAACAGTAAGTGCCATGATTTTTAAATGAATAATAATTACCAAATGGTGATCCTCCGAGCCTCGCCTCTAATGCTTGTGTCATAGTCAGATAACAACGATCAGTGAGCGGTGTCTGTACAAGACGATCTTGGACGCCAAGATATTCAAAACCATAGAGGAATTTGGCATTAGCCATATGGATTGTTAGTTGTTGTAGAACCTAATGTATAATGGTAGAAAAATGTAATGTTGAATTGAATATATATTTTAAAAATTAAAACTATTCTCACATCTGAATTTCTGGGATCAAAATAACATCTCATTTCTGACAACCACTCGAAATTTCTTGGGGATGATACCTCGCTGGCAATGAGCCTTCTTGTCACGGTTCTTTTGTGCACAAACTCATTAATCTTTGGAAAATAAATGACACATTAAATAATTATACAAAAATTTAAGACTGCTTTACTGACTAAATGCTCCAATTTTCTTCGTCTCAATGGCGGTTGTTCTTGTAACACACTATCAGCTAAAACATTAAGTGTAGCTTCGACTTGCCGCAGCACAGGAATCAAGGTGGTACCTTTCGAATCTGAATTTCCGGCACTCTGTAGAACTGCTTCGATTTCTTCCGACCACATAATTTGAACAGCCAATACTACTATTTGAGCCTGCAAATATTATATGTTCATGAAATAGTCCTAATTGGCGATATATTAAAATAAATACCTGATATTTATCACACCATGTCATAAAGGCAGCAGGATCAATAGAAGTCCCTTTGAATTGACGAACATCAGCGACTGCATCACGCAACCTTATGGCTAAAGTCACGCGCATCTCTCGTTCGACCATTGTCAACCATTCGTTGATTTTAGGATGTTCGGCGGTATTAACGGGTGTTACAAAATGGACCTTAAATAAGTGTAAGAAGTTATTAGTTCAAATTTTAAAAAACTGTTTTATGAAAGAATAAAAAAAATCACCTCTTCTCCTTCCCGTGAAGCTATGCCTTGAATAATTGTGTTGTCTTCATTCAAAATAATGGCAGCGACACCAGCAAACATTTTTTTAAAGTGCTTTTGAAGTCTGGCTATATTCTTACTATTTCCAATTATTTCCAACAAATCTTCATCACCAACAAAATAGAATCTGAAAAAATATTATAAAATTTTATACAAATCTAATAATATAAATGGACAATAGAAATATCTCACCTAGGGAAACTAGTTCTTTCTCGTTCTAAATATTCTCCAAGTGCTTTTTGAATTTTACCAAGTAAGTCAGCAAGTCTCTCCAAGGCTCTTTGCACACCGGGTATATTCAAAACATCCATGACCATTGGGGATTTCGATACCTTTTTCATAAGACCGAGGAATTCGGAGCTATAAAATAATTATTGGTTATTTCAAAATATTAAACATGAATGTCAAAATTCTTGTACCTTATACTTTGAAATCGAGATGTTTCCACTGGCAAAAGTGCTTTAATATCGGCAGATCCGGAGAAAATTCCTTCCAAATAAACCCATCGACGTTGTACATCAATCCACACATCGAACAATCCATTTATTCTATTGAGTTTTTCTTCCCAAGTGAGTGCTTCTTCTTCAAATACCTTCAAATTATTATAGTTATTGAGTAATATTATGTTAATATTAATAATAATAAGCAAACTAACCTTGTAATAAGGAGATAGTTTCATTGCTGCCACAGAATTTATATGTTCTTTTACTTTGTTGAACAGATCATCCCAACCACGTATAATCTTGCATTTATTTTGATAGTTTATTAAATCCAATTCATAACTCTGCCAAGATTCACGGACCTGTTGATTAAATAAACAAACAAAATTACAATTACTGTAAAAAAAATCATAGTTAAATAAATAGTTGAAGCTGACCTGCTTAAGAAACTCTTCAAGAGCCATTTCTCCTTGTGCCACAAGAATAACATCCTTGACAATATGTTCATTTTTAATAAGATCAGCATCCCACACTTGGCCTAAAGTCAATTCGGCCAATGACCAATCCACTCTGAGTTGACGACAAAGTTGTTTCCAATGGCGTTCTTTCAACGCATCAGATTTCAGTTCAATAATGGTCATATTCACCTATAACATAGATAATCATTTTATACCAAATACTATTATTAATATTAGGTATATATTTGAAACTGTAACAACTAACCTTGGTATAAGAATGTAATAGCTTTCTTACATATTCATAGCTTTCGTACATGCGTAAACGTGCAGGTAATTCTTTTAACTCGGTCAACATACCTTCAAGTTGTTGCCTAAAATTATTGATAATAATATCAATAATTTAATAATAAAAAAAGTATTTATTAAATTAGATAAAAACCTAAGTTTACGCGGCTGAACTGATAACCAAGGTCTTTCACGGGTATCATCAATTTGAGTCCATACTTTGCTGAGAGATGACCATACACCACGCAGGTCTTGAAGTTCTTCTAGAGCGACGGCCATTCTCTCGGTTGATGCACTACTTACTGTAAACCCATAGCAGTTAAAATTAATAATAAAAAATAAAAATATTTTTGATTTTATTACCAGTATCGTGCAGTTCTAAGGCTTCTTTAGCTTTGGCTACATTATCTCGCTCATCTTTAAGGCGAGCATAACGAGATTCAGCTAACTGTAAACGCTGCAATGCATCTTCAGGCCGAGTAGCTCCAGCAGTTGGCTTATTACGTTCCCACTCAGTCAAAAATTCACCAGTTCTTTGTTCAACAGCTTTATCCTCGGCCACAATTTTTTGTTGCAGTGATGCAACCTACAAATTTAAAATAACAATTAATTTTATATGTAGTTTTCAGAGAGAACATGACAAATTTTAAAATTAATTAACTAACCTGTGTTTGTATTGAAGAATCTTTTCGACGCATAATTTCATTAAATGCACTCCACTCTCCCTCAATATTGTCAACATGAAGCCATGCAGTTGGAAATTGAAATCTAAAACAATCGCAATTATAAATATAAATATGAATAATCAATGTTAAAAATATTTACCTTTGTCTTTCGAGAATTCTTTGAGCTTCGCGATAAGTATCAACTTGTCTCTCCCAGGCTAAAACTTCTCTTTTCAATTGTTGTACATAAGTTATAAGACCGACTGCATCACTTGTTGATGCTGCCTCTGCATTTACAATTACACAATATATATATGTGCATATAAAATAACAGATTTAATCTCAAATACAAAGATTTTAGTCTTACCGAGTGATTGATTTTCTAGTTGGGCTCGAGATTTGGCTAGCTGAGAATGGAAAGTAGTCATTTCCGCACCAAGCAATGTGCCAAATTTCCCCAATACTTCTTTATGCCAAGCATCATATTTGAGAGTCACCTTGGATTGCACTTTAGCAAAATCAATCACAATCGGTCCATATTCACGACGAGTATCGGACGTGTCAAATGTGGTACGGGATTTCCTTAAATAATATTTTATACATTATCAAAGAGCTATAATTAATTTTATTATTATTAAAACATATACTAACTTAATATCATTCAAGCATTTAATCCAAAGGGAAATATCTTCTCCTAGTTTACCATACAAGTTGTCTGCTTGGAGATCCCACAATGCTTGGTACCTAAATTAAAATAATTAATCTTACAATTTACAATAAAATTAGATTTATATTTTATAATTATAATATTTTTTAACCTCAACCACTCATCAACGTAAGATCGAACTTCAGATATTTTAGCTTCAACTGCTTCATATGCCAAATCCAAGGTTGAAGATCCACCAGGAAGTTTAGTCAACAAGTTTCTATAAGTTTGTGGCGGAGGTCGAGCCAATCCAACTTGATATCTTATAAATAGATCATTATAAATATTAATAATTTTCATACATGATTGTTACCAAATGTTTAATGAATAAAATATGTATTTTTTTAATAGTAAAAAGTAAATAAACCTTGAGCTCTGTAAGCGATGTTGAGATGTAACAACAGCTTGCCAAGCAAAAAATTGTTGCATAATTTGAAAGCTCGCTTCTTCGAGTGATGGGAAAAGATACATTTGTTGATTGGTAATTCGTACTTCATGAACAACTCGAGCAATCTGCAATATAAATATTTTTAAAAAAATGTTTCATAATGGAATAATAAATAACTGATAAATAATAAATAATATTAACCTGGGGATCACCTCCCAGTTTATGAATTGGTTTAGCTGGAGCATCTGTATCCATGGATAGGTCGATTTCTTTTGTTACTCCTCGCAAAGCTTCGGTCCATGCCTTGATACCTGCTTCTAATCTAACCCCTAAACTTTTTTCCACCTGATAAGAATCAGTCATTAATAATGTAGTATAATAAAAGAGGAAAACAAACAGTTTTTTTTTATTTAATTACCTCTTCATCAAGACGTTGTACCCAAAGATGAAGATTGGAATATTGGTGAAGGGAAAGTTCATCAACAGAATGTTGAATTTTTCCAAGAATATCAGCAAATGTAGCAGCAGAATATGGACAGGTTTCAATTGAACGCACATCAACTTCTAATTGTTCTTCAACCACAACTAAATCTTCAACCTGTGACCAAAAATAATTATAGATATTCAATTTAGCTTTAAGATATTAGCACAATGATAAAAAAGTAACCTTTTCTTGGAAGGACACTACAACTTCGCTTAATTTTTGCACATATGTATCGAGCTTGTATGATTCCCAAACAAGGGCCATTCCTTCAGATACTAAAGTCAACACATCTTTTCGTAGTCCAGCTACTAACGGGACAATGGAAGCCTTATCATCAATCTAAAAATAAACATTTTAAATACCAAATAATCCTATAGTTTGCTTGAGATGATTCATAATATCTCTAAAAAAATATGATTTTACATGCAAAACATATTGGGTAAACGTAAAATAAGCATACAAAATTATAATTTCACTAAGAGAAATGAAAAAGAAATAATATTATTGTCATGCGATTAATAAAGCGATGATGATATCTCTACCTTATTAACATTCCTGTTGGTGAGCTGTTGACAAAAATTTATCAAACAGATTCATATTATATTTGAAAAATATGTATGTAGAATATTAGAATCGTACTGTTATAATCTCAATTTAAAAAAAAACACCAATGGATTTTTTGAATAACTAATATAGATGTTAATTGTGAAAATAATCCTATTAAGTTAAATACTCATTCCTAATTAAATGAAATATTTTTTTGCATGTTTAACTGGCTTTCATATGAATTTTCAATATACAGTATAGTCAAGTCTTTTAGCTTGTAAATAAAAAATCTACGTTAAGACCCGCCATTAAATAAGTAGAAAACAAGATTGTATTGAATAAAGAAACAATGACACACAAATTCACTGTAATTACAGTTGTTTAAAATCTTATTCCTACATTTTAAATCCTACAACTAATCCCTATTTATTGTGAACTATTTTTCATTACATTATAAAAAAAATTGCACAATAATGAAAAATTAAATGTATTTTGAGATCAAATAAGAATCACACTGTGGAAGCTACAATATTGATCTTTGTATTTGTTAGTATATTAATAAAAAAATCAATATACGAATAATTTACAATTTACCTTTTCCAGTGTACGTTCATATGTTCTGACACTTTCGATAAGAGAGATAGCAAATGGATAAAGTTGATTTGCGGTGTGAGCCTTATTCACAATAGCTAACGGCACTCTGAAAGGATCCATAAAATTAGTACATGTTATCAAATAGTACATGCTTAATAATATTACCTAAATCCCAAATTTTTAAGATTGCGTACTTCTTTGTACAGAGTGATGATTTCAGGTAAAAAGTTCACTTTCAGCTTTAGAACATTACCACCGCGGCCAGAACGAGCCCTAACAGATTCAATTGCAAATATTCTTCCCGATACACCTAAATTTCTTTGCTGCACCTATAAAAATAATATTAAAATTAACACCACTATCTGAATGCTTTAGTCCACTGTTGGTGAATAAATGAGACACCAATAAAAGATTATTATTTAATGTTAACAACAACCAGGAATCAATAAAATATTTATATAATACATGATAACTGTGAATGCATAGAAATATCACACCTTTCTTGCCCAATCATCAAAAACTTCTTGGGTGTTCAGCTTTAATCTGAAACTATCCCCATCTGCTTTCAATTTTTGCCCCTCTATGTGATTCTCCCAACCTTTTCCTAAAAATAAATAAAAAGACATTATTGTAATTGTATTTCAGTTTAAATAAATTAATATTATACTTGTTACCTAAGACATCTTCAACTCTTTTCAAGTAAGTGGTAAGCTGATGGTCAATCTGTTTTGCCCAAATGATGGAACCGGATACAGGTGGCAGATCACGTACAAGCGACAATCGGCAACATTTACTTTGAGGATATTGCACCTGTTATACAAAAACATTTAAATTTAACAATTTTATATTATCAAACGATTCTCAAATGAACTTCTAAAAACCTTGAACTTTTCATGGAGGGCCTCAATATCATCTTTAACACGTTGAATGAGTTGTGTTTGATATTCGCGTATAGCACCACGAATATGAGGCCTCACAAAAAGAGCGTTGAAACGAGAGAAAATGCGAAACATTTCATTAGCATTTTTAGCAGTTCCCAATTGATCACGCAAATGAGCAGTAATTCTTGTCTCTACGCGATCTATAAATCAAACATAACATTAAATCATTTACTTGTCTCAGCAAGTGAAAACCAATTATTTATTATTAAAAAAACCAATTATTATTTAATATTATAAATCATTAATTACCAATTCTATCTTCATAGCGACGAATAGCCGCTTCCCATGCCTCACATCCTTCTCGTGAGATATCTAAGCATTCGACTTCTTTCACATTTTCATATGCCAGGTTGACCTATAAAAATCAAAAAATTACTCACTAATACTACAGTTTTGTCAAAAATGACATTATGGTGATTATGATGAATTGTTGTTACTATAAATAAAAATATGTAAATGTATATTGTGTTCTTGCCTCGACAGTGGCGTTGGCATCTGCAGCATCCATCGGTAATTCACCGGTGACTGATGGCTCAGCAACTTGCACTCCTTGAGAAGGCGGAGCTACAATACGTGGACGTAACACCTAAAAGATTAAGTGCAAAGAGAATACAGTTATATTGCCATAGCTGAAACGCATTCAAGGAAAATAGCATTGAATAGTACATACTCGGTGCATGACTGTTCGTAATTGCTCATGTTGTCTGCGGAATCTGCGCATGTGTTCCATTCTATTTTGCAACTTTTTATGTGATGGAGACACCCGCCACACCATTTTTAAATGTTCATCCCGTTTCTTTTTTACAATGTCCCTGTAAACATTATAAAAAGCATAAATTTCTATTTTCTACAACTCTATTACATATGTATATAAAGAGAGTAAACAAAATATCAACCTTAACAATCCCTGAAGCTTTTCAAATTCATCATCCCAGCAAGAGAAAACTTCAAAACATTGTCCCATGACTCTTTCAAAATCATCAAACGGAATATGCATTAGTCTTCTTGTACCAAGAACCTGAAAATGTATTATTATGTTAAATATAAGTGTTATCCAAAATTATTTTACTAGATGCATAACAATACCTTCAACAATTGTTGACTTAAATCTCTAGAAATGGCTTCAACAAGACGCAATCCGCGTTGGATTGGATATTTTGTAGAACGAATTTTCCTCAGATGAGAGAATATTTGTTGAACAGCAGAGCTTTTGAATTAAGCAAATTAATAATAATATATATAAAAGGTATATTTACAAATTGTTGAAATAATATAATCACCGAATACGATCCAATTCAGTAGCACTGAGTAGATCATTGATAGGGAAATCTTTCATAAGTGGATTATAATCTGAAACCAGAGCCAAAGCTTGTTTTAAACCAGTATCCGTATCAAACGAGACTGTGGCATGGAAACGTTTGCCGTATTTCAAGATTTCAAGTGTCAGTGCTACCTGTGTAAAATAATGATAATAAATCTATATTCAGTTACTAAACTTGTAGTTAAATAGTTAGTTTGAATTCAAACCTACCTCAACACTTTCACGTTTTTCTTGTATTCTGTGTAAAGCTCGCTCTAAGTTTAACCAGAATGATATTTCTTGCAAGGCAGTTCCATTCGAAGGATCCCGATCTAACTTAGTGACCTGTAGTTTAAGTATGCCTATATAACTGTGAAGATAATAAATTCAAATTGACAAGTAATTTACGTTACCTTTTGAATTTCTTTAATCCACCTATTCACTCCATTTTGCAGTTGGTTCAAAAATGTAGAATCTTCTACTTTATCTCCGAAATCAGAAACACGGGGCTTTCGATTATCATCTGCACATCTTTAAATATAATACAAACGCACACTCAAGACATAGTAAAAATAAAAATGAGTCCTCATAAGACTCTATGCCCAAAAGTGAAATAATTATTTGACTGTGAAAATGAACTCTCACCTTTTGATGACATTGGCGACAGTCTGATGAACGGCTAGAGAGATTTCAGGAATATCAATGTTTTGTTGCAAGTGTAAAAGACCCATTTCCAACTCTGCCATTTTCTTTTCCACCGAAGGAGCCATTTTGTCACCATCCCTAATAAAGAGTACACATATGACAAAGAAATATTATAAAATATCTAATATAAGATCGGAAGTGAAGACCGAAAACAACCTGTCGGCGCGTCCACTCTCTTTAACGAAGCTCTTGAAATATGGAGCCATGGCCTTGCTGATGTAAGCGTGAAGAGTCTCATAAGGAGAACCCTCTCCGAAGCTCAGCACCCTCAGCTGCGAGTGCACGGACTTGTCGGCCTCGATGACGGCGCCCCTCTTCAGCAGCACCAGGGCCGAGATACGAGGGCCCGTGAACTGCACCTCGTTGCTGACTGTGTACTGAACGGATTCCTTCTCTTCCTCGCCCTCGGTCGCCTGGTCTGAGTCATCTTCTGCACAAGGATAGTAATTATAAGTAACTTTAACAATAACTACAATCACAACTACAACTACGACAGCGAACCGTTACCTTTGGAAGAGTTACGGTGGACAACCAAGGCGGGAACCTGCGGATCTCCGGTGAACTTGCGCACCGCTTCTTGGTGGGAGCGCTCGTCCAGGTTGAGGCCTTCGGTGTTTCCAGCTCCTCCATTAGCCACGCCCCCCGCCAGGAGCAAGGAGCAGACTCGGCGTACATAGTTGGCCACGTCGCTGTACTCGGCGAGGCTGAGTGGTTGGTCGGAGTCAGGGTTGGAAGCTGTGACGCTGGTGACGCTGGTGAGGCTGGTGACGCTGGTGAGGCTCGACACTCCTGACAGACTCGGCCCCTTCAAGGAGCCAGGGTCGGCCGGAGCCAGGCTCGGCTCTGCATCCGCCATCAGAATCACGTATGACGTCTGCACCGGCTTAATGTTGCAATTATATCACTTTTGCTATTTATTCAATATTATTAATGATTATCAATCAAACCCTCATTTCGAGGCAAAACAAGAAGGGCCCTTAAGATTTTCGATAATAATATTTTTAAATTAAAACAATTAAATCCTGATCCTTTTTTTATTCATTCCTACAAATATGTAAATTTATTTTTCAAAATACTTTTGTGTGGGTTTTATTTGTATTTTTCATTTCAATATTAATTGATCTCAAATTAATTATATTTTTAATTAATGATAACCACCAACATCTGTTTTTTTTATCTCATTTCCTGCAAATTCTATCAAATACATGGGATAAAATTCATCGTCATTGTATTTGACCCACACTGCATCATTGGGCTTTGTACTCATATCATATCTTAAACCAGTTGCAGCAGAAAGAATTGGGGGTACCTTCATAAATTTATCTCCATTGACAGGGTTATTGGTTGATAGTACTTTGGCACATATCAGTGACCTTTCCTCACTCCCACTGTAGTTAGTAGCATAACTGGCTATTTTAGAGAAAGATACACCTTGTCCAAAGATATGTCCTCGATTACTTCCAGCCAGACGCCAGTCAAAGTTGTTATTTGAAATACCAGAAAGATTAGTTTTTTTTGTGCCGTGGAATGCTAACTTTTCCGCCACAGAAGACTTTCCATAAAGTATTTCGTATTCGATTTTTTTCAGGGAATACATCGCATGTAACCACGGATTTTGCAATTTATGGATTTTTTTAACATAGACATGTTTTTGTGTTGTACGATTAAATAAACTGTATACTTCTTTGAACTCTGGATGAGAGGGAGGAAGCCTGATCCATTTAATTTCAAAATCTGAGTTTTGAATATCGGTAATATCAAATATTAATGTTTTAGTTATAGAACTTGAATCACTGTTCAATAATGGATGTTGATTTCTGGTTTCATTCGATGATGAATTGCTAAAAAAAAAAAAATTTTTTATATCCAATAAGTTTGAGATTATGTATGTACATACATTTATGTATTCTATAGAGTGTAGAAGGCAACGATTTTTAGACTAAATTCTAGTCATTGATTATTATGTTTGTAGATTAAATGTATTTGGTAAAACTTGCGTGTTCCTAGCTTTCCATTAATTCACTTAAAGTATAGCACTTGTGTATGTTTTATACCAAAGAAATGTTCAGTCGTGCAGTTTATGATTTTGTATTTGCCCTGTTATTGGGCGATTATCTGCAGTTAAGGACGTTGGGATTATAGAGATTTATATTTTTATATTATTTATTAATAATAAAAATGCAGAAGTAATTAGCTTGTATTTTTGGATGTTAATCTGACTGACTGTGCTTAAGCATGTATTATATGTGGAGCTGTTTAATATGTGTATTTAGCAATATTTTGAATACTTTTGAACAGACTTTAATAATAATCAAGGATATAGGTCTAGTTATAAAATGAATCTGTAAAATTCAATATTGTATGTTATCTTACCAATGGTTACGTGTTGTGGCGGCTGCGTAAATCACTGAGGAGGGGCTATTTGAAACACCCTTCTTTTCTGATCGTGAGTGAGTGTAAGCAGGCTTAGGATCAGGAGGAGGTGCTGGGTAAGCTGGCCTTGCTGTATTTGCTGTATTTGCTGCATTTGCTGTATTTGCTGGCTCGTGTCTTCCTTGACGCAAGTACAGGTAAACAGCAGCAGCACCGAACGCAAGTAACTGGAATCTATAGAGAGGAAGTCGAGAGTTAAGGCAAAGATTATGGTTGACCCACTGGACACTGGACAAGCCACGATTGCAAGATGCAATCAAATAATTAGTATTTTGTTTGTGGCGGAACATGTAAGAAAAAGGAATTTACCCGGACATGATGAAACTAAACAAGATTAATTTGCTCTTCACTCCTACTGTGATTTTCCAGTGCCATCGTAATATCAAATAGCAGTAATAAGCTTAGTCACATATTATGTGTATTATAATTGTACACTATACTGAAAACGGGGATTCCCCGCCTAATTATTTTATCGCTGATAACGTTATTCTACAGTATTTATATTATATTTATCTATTCATACATATCTCCAAATGAAGTTACTTAAAAAATAATATAATAGAAACACTATCACAAAGGACCATGTTTTTCTTTAAAAAAATATATTGTTGTGGCGGCTACTGGCAATGCCTACTAATAATACAAGGCCCCAATGTATGGGGTGATGACGTCACGTTCTGCGCACTATATCAATGCCTACTAATAATACAAGGCCTTAGATCTGAATTATGACGTCACGTTTTGCGGACATCAACACGACGGTATAATACTATTATATCATTCAATCCAATACCAACTCTCCTTGGGTTTTTCATATTTAACAGTGAAAATTCCTTTATAAATCGAAATAAAACATTACTATACATATGACTTATTTACAATTATTATATTTAAATATACATGTATGTATCTATATTATATAAAATACAACCAAGTAACTTAATTTTACTCAAATATAAAATTTTCTCAAGAAATTAAAAAAAAAATTAATTGTCATTTACTACAATTTAATTTTTTACATAGTTATTTAAAAATATATTTGACTATGTTTTACACAATTTCTCTTTGATTAATACAACTTAAAAACTTACTCTCATATTCAATATCACATAATTTTAGTACAATTTCATTATTAAAAAGTGTTGAATTAATAACATTAAAACTACGATAAAAAAGACTACCTTTATCAATAATCTTTAATAACCTTCTCATCAATATCTTACTGTGATCATAAACATTCAAAGTAACGCCCGTATTCTGAATGCATACATTAGCGATACTGAGCAGAGAAGAATGGAAGATGGAAGAATGGCCTCGCTGACAGTAGTCAGCAGTCATAGCAGCTATGGTGTAGGACAGGAAGGAGACACGGAGCTGGAAGTGGAAGTGGAAGGTGCGAGGAGCGGAGACTTTTAGAGATTAAATTAATTTAATTTAAAGATTATAATAAAAGGTTTATAAATGATTTTATCCAAGTCTCATCATAGTAATTCAAGTTATTTAGAAAAAATTGTATCTTCACTAGATCCATTGCAAACATTTAAGTGTGATAACAATGGATTAACCAAAGAAACACATTGATCTTTAACTCATAGCACTCACGGACTAAGAAAAATTAACTAATTATTGTATTAGTGAGTTGGGTTTTGCTACTTCACAATAAATAAAAGACACTGGCCAGTAACTCCGCCTATAATCAGACACAATCAGTCTACCTAGAGACTAACACACGAACAAGCAGAAGCAGATCACCGACCTTCTCTACCACCGCCCACCCGCAAAGCTGCTCTTGCTGATAAAATAATCGCTGATGGACCAACAGAGACCACCATCCCCATCCGCGATGCGGCGCTCGTCCAGATGTAATTGATATTATTATTCATAATGGCACCCCCCAATCCTACGACATCCAAATAGTCAATGCCCTAAACTCCGATCACTAACCCGTAACCCTTGTACTCTCTCTGATAGCCAGATACCCGGGTCTCCAGCATCAAAAAAGTAACTGGCCTAGGTCCTAGGTCATTTCCCTACAGTTTGGAAGCAAGCGATGATCATAGTGCTGAAAAAGCCCTATAAAAAACCCCTGTTCCCAGGAAGCTATAGACAAGCCTGCTGAGCAGTCTTAGCAAAGTACTGGAGAAAATAATACTATACAGGTTGAAGTATGAGAATCAGCTGAGGAGAATCCTCCGGATCACCAACACGGCTTCCGAGCAAAACACTCCATCACCAACCAGCTCAAACGCACGACGGGATTCATCCAGAAAGGACTACTGTTCAAGAAACACACCACGGCTGTATTTCTGGACATAGAGAAAGCTTTCGACTCTGTATGGCATCGAGGCCTGCTGATTAAGCTCCAGACATTCAAGATCAGCACAGAACTCATACAGTTGATCAAGTCTTTTCTGAGTGAAAGGACGTACTACGTCAAACTGGATTCTACCCTCTCAACCACCAGACCATTCCAGGCGGGAGTACCGCTAGGCTCCTGCCCATCCCATTTAACATTTTTTCAGCTGACGCACCACACAACAGACACCAACACCCTGATGGCACAGTGCGTCGACGACACGGCTCTAATGGCTCTGCCAACAGAAACCTGGCTAGACGCTAACTGATGGAGTTGTTCAAGAAATACAGATCTTGGGAAAATAAATGGAAAAACAAAATCAACCCACAGAAAACGGAAGCGATAATATTTACAAGAAGCACCATCAAACCTCCAGAGCTAGAAATTCAAGGAGTACAGCTCCCCTGGCAACAAAACGGTCAGATACCTTGGAGTACACCTAGATCGCCAACTTACATGGACAACCTACACCAAATCCGACTCCCAAAAGGCAAGAGGAGCGGCCGCAAAACTGTGGCCACTCATCGGGCCTACCTCCCATTTCCGGCTAGATAGCAAGCTGCTTCTATACAAGACGATACTCAGACCAGTACTCACGTATGCATGCCCGGCCTGGATGAACTTAAGCCGATCTAACAGAACACGCCTGCAGCGCGTCCAGAACATCACGTTACGGAACGCCGTAGGAGCACCGTGGTTTATAAGAAACGCAGACATATACCGGAACCTCAAAATGGAAAGCATCAGGGCACATATGAAGAAACTATCTGACAAATTCCACGACGAATGTAAAAGCAGTGAAAATCCCACGATGAGAAACCGTCTGTTAGAACGAGACCGCTACTTTCCGGTACCCTCAGACTAACCAAATCCCATTACTAATCTTAACACAACTACAAACCCACACATCACACACACACACACACACACACACAATAAGCCTTTTGAAGGATCAAACCTGGCGGCACTGTCGCTAATGTGAAGAGTTCACACCGAGGGACCACACAGGACGCCTGAGGACCAAACCAGGACACCGAGGGAACAACTACAAACACAGACAGAGGGAAATGGCGACTACGCCAGTGAACAATAACGCGACTGACTGACTAACGTGACTGACATAAATCAGAAAAAAGAGGATCACTCAACCCGCACTGCCCCGACAAAGGCTTAAGCTTGGGATTCCTAGGCGTGCGTCTCCGTAAACTTACACCGTAGAGACAGTTGCTTTGCTGTACTTTTGATCGGTTTTTTGTTAATTAGTGCCTCGCAAGAGGCTCAGAAGAGGCATCAAGGAAGATAAATGTAAATTCGCAGAACTTCGCAGAATTCGAGAACGTTCACATTTTGTTTCGCCATAATTTCTAAACAATTCCCTACACTGATCCATTGACTTCCAACACGCCATTGGGCAACTGGCTACTGTATTGTAATAGTTTTAATAGTCGTCGGCTATTGCATGTACAGCGGCTACTGGACAGCACAGATATATATTTATGCACTTCCAGCTGGCTGCTAACAAACTACCGCGAACAGCTTCCGCTCCCCCATTATAACAACCTCTCTTGTGTTTCGGCCCTCGGGCCGAGCATATGCCGCTGGCATGTGCTCGCGCTTTGTAACATTAAATAAACACACTGGCCAGTGACTCCATCTTTCATTTCTCACTCCTGCACTGATACATCGGACCAACAATCTTGGGGGCAACTACTCGTACCCATACTGGTGACCCCGTGTTTGAACACGCAACCTTCTACCGGCCTGCCATGACTGCGAGACCACACGAGGCAAGAAGATCCTCAACAGCTCCACGACGGCAGCTACAGCCACCAGAGCAGTAACAGCTACGATTGGAGCAGCAGCAGCACCAGCGTAGCAGCCCGGCGAAGACCGCAAGGTTCAAGGTTCATCAAGACATCCGACTCCTCTCACGCTGGCCCCCTGAGACTCTCAGCCACCACGCGGACCGTGTCCCTCATCCTCGGCTCCTCGGAGGTGCCACAGCACAACACAGGTCTGATGCTCGCCTGGTGACACGCTTCACCGACAGCCACGGCGGCGCGTCATCTGACTCCTGAGATGTTCGCCGCCCCCTCAGGAACCTTTCGTCGTCCACACGACACAGCCTCCGTCCAGATCATACAGAGCCGCCAAACAGAAGTCAACATCAATTCGTCCATCAGTGCAGTGAACAAAATTTTAATTCAATTTTTTCTTTGCAACTTTCTCTTTGCAACTTTATATATATCAATGTTTTTTTTAAATTATATCTTTATACTGGGAAGAGGGTTCTATAGCGGCTACTGGACAGCGCAGCTATGTATTTATGCACTTCCAGCTGGCCGCTAACAAACTACCGCGAACAGCTCCCCGCTCCCGCATTATAACAACCTCTCTTGTGTCTCGGCTCTCGGACCGAGCACATGCCGCTGGCATGTGCTCGCGCTTTGTCACATTAAATAAACACACTGGCCAGTGACTCCATCTTTCATTTCTCTACACTCACTCCTGCACTGATACATCGGACCAACAATCTTGGGGGCAACTACCCGTTCCCGGCATCACTATTTCCAGCCGCGAACGGATTTCGCGATCTGTTTAGCCAGGCCCATAGATATAAACATTAGATATCGAATTTCTTATAAGTAAGTCGTATAAACCCGTATATTGTTACACTCTTCTCTCCTATTCGATAAAGGATAAGAGAGTGTTTGTGACAATACTTGAGGGCGGCGGCCCTCATGCATTTATAATTAAAACACAATATTATTGTAAACATGCTAAAGACGTAGTGTTTGGTAAAAAGTGAGGCTAGATGTATTTGAGTGTATGTTTGAGTCCATATGACATGTAGTAACAATGCATTTACCCATTTTACTGTGAAATATAACTGAAGATATCAAGAGACATGTTTACACTATAATGTTTGACAGGTTTTTGGCCACTTGATCCACTTGAACTAAGCACGCAAATAGCCACTCATGCGATATCTTATGTTTATATCCATGACCAGGATATTTTATATATAAAAAAATAATACACATTTTGATTTTTATTATTTACATATTTTTATTAATAGTGTGGTCTGTTAAATAAATGAATGACTGAAACTCAGGATTGAAGTGTGGTTTAACAATATAATTATTTAGCAATATGTACCAACTTTATTGAAATTGAACTATTATTTTCTAATCGTATGTCTCCCAAAATCTATTAAATACATGGGATAAAATTCATCATCATTGTATTTGGCCCACACTGCATCATCGTGCCTTTTACTCGTGTTATGTCTTAAACCAGTTGCAGCAGAAAGGATTGGGGGTACCTTCATGAATTCATCTCCATCGACAGGGGTATGGTTAGTTGATAGGACTTTGGCACATATTACTGACCTCTTACTAAGAGTATTACGACCACTGTTGTAACTGTATTTAGTGGCATAACCTGCAAATTTAGAGAAAGATACACCTTGTCCAAAGATATGTCCTCGATTACTTCCAGCCAGACGCCAGTCAAAGTTGTTATTGGCAATAGCAGAAAGATTAGTTTTTTTTGTGCCATGGAATGCTAACTTTTCCACCACAGAAGACTTTCCATAAAGTATTTCGTATTCGATTTTTTTCAGGGAATACATCGCATGTAACCACGGATTTTGCAATTTATGGATTTTTTTAACATAGACATGTTTTTGTGTTGTACGATTAAATAAACCCCGTACTTCTTTGAACTCTGGATGAGAGGGAGGAAGCCTGATCCATTTAATTTCAAAATCTGAGTTTTGAATATCGGTAATATCGAATATTAATGTTTTAGTTATAGAACTTGAATCACTTTTCAATAATGGATGTTGATTTCTGGTTTCATTCGATGATGATGAATTCCTAAAAAATAAGATATAACATTTTTTAAGTTAAGTCACCTCTACACGTGTTTAAGGATTGACATTTACTACTGCTACTACTACTAATAATAATAGAAATAAACCTCACATAATATTTTTGAAGAATCTTCTACGAAGCACGAAAATGATAGAAAATAAAAGGGTGTCTTAAAAATTGATCGCCTATTTAAAATCCACACAGAAGAGTTTATGTCCTTAAACGTCCGATTAAGACTTGGTTGTGATTATGACTCTGAGGTGTGCATCTAGAAAGTAGTCTGATGGAGGATCACGACCTACCTTTAAAATGGCGAAACAAAATGTGAACGTTCTCTTTTTCAAACATATCAAAAACAATTCTTTGTGAATAACCAACGTAGCCGTTTTACATACAATTATACATTACTATAATATCATAAAAAATATGATATCATATATCATAATATGATAAGATAATGAATAATAACCCAAAAATTATTTATAAAATTTACATTTATCTTCTTTGATGCCTCTTCTGAGCCTCTTGCGAGGCACTAATTAACAAAAAACCGATCAAAAGTACAGCAAAGCAACTGTCTCTACGGTGTAAGTTTACGGAGACGCACGCCTAGGAATCCCAAGCTTAAGCCTTTGTCGGGGCAGTGCGGGTTGAGTGATCCTCTTTTTTCTGATTTATGTCAGTCACGTTAGTCAGTCAGTCACGTTATTGTTCACTGGCGTAGTCGCCATTTCCCTCTGTCTGTGTTTGTAGTTGTTCCCTCGGTGTCCTGGCTTGGTCCTCAGGCGTCCTGTGTGGTCCCTCGGTGTGAACTCTTCACATTAGCGACAGTGCCGCCAGGTTTGATCCTTCAAAAGGCTTATTGTGTGTGTGTGTGTGTGTGATGTGTGGGTTTGTAGTTGTGTTAAGATTAGTAATGGGATTTGGTTAGTCTGAGGGTACCGGAAAGTAGCGGTCTCGTTCTAACAGACGGTTTCTCATCGTGGGATTTTCACTGCTTTTACATTCGTCGTGGAATTTGTCAGATAGTTTCTTCATATGTGCCCTGATGCTTTCCATTTTGAGGTTCCGGTATATGTCTGCGTTTCTTATAAACCACGGTGCTCCTACGGCGTTCCGTAACGTGATGTTCTGGACGCGCTGCAGGCGTGTTCTGTTAGATCGGCTTAAGTCCATCCAGGCCGGGCATGCATATGTGAGTACTGGTCTGACTATCGACTTGTATAAAAGCAGCTTGCTATCTAGTCGGAGAGGGGACGTAGGCCCGATGAGTGGCCACAGTTTTGCGGCCGCTCCTCTTGCCTTTTGGGAGACGGATTTGGTGTGGGTTGTCCATGCAAGTTGGCGATCTAGGTGTACTCCGAGGTATCTGACCGTTTTTTGCCAGGGGAGCTGTACTCCTTGTATCTCTAGCTCTGGAGGTTTGATGGTACTTCTTGAAAATGTGATGGCTTCCGTTTTCTGTGGGTTGATTTTAATTTTCCATTTATTTGCCCAAGATCTGTATTTCTTGAACAACTCCATCAGTTTACGTCTAGCCAAGTCTCTGTTGGCAGAGCTTGCCATCAGAGCGGTGTCGTCGGCGTACTGTGCCATCAGGGTGTTTGTGTCTGTGGTGTGTGGTGCGTCAGCTGAAAAGATGTTATAAAGGGTAGGGGATAGGCAGGAGCCTTGCGGTACTCCCGCCTGAATGGGTCTGGTGGTTGAGAGGGTGGAATCCAGTCTGACGCAGAACGTTCTTTCACTCAGAAAAGACCTGATCAACTGTATGAGTTTTGTGCTGATCTTGAATGTCTGGAGCTTCTTCAGCAGGCCTCGATGCCATACAGAGTCGAAGGCTTTCTCTATGTCCAGAAATAGAGCCGTCGTGTGTTTTTTGAACAGTAGTCCCTTCTGGATGAAGTCCGTCGTGCGTCTGAGCTGGTTGGTGGTGGAATGTTTTGCTCGGAAGCCGTGTTGGTGATCCGGGAGGATTTTTCTCAGCTGAATCTCATAGTTCAACCTGTATAATATGATTTTCTCCAGTACTTTGCTAAGACTGCTCAGCAGGCTGATTGGTCTATAGCTTCCTTCCCATATTGTGGCGTGTATTGGCCTTGTAATGCCTTCAGAAACAATAACAAATAGAATACAAGCGTACATTTTAGGAACATAATAAAAAGATATTCGATATGCATATAATTTACAATAACCAGCGGCCTTATGTTGTGCTATAATAAAATGCACGATGTATCATCACAATGTCGCCAGAAAGGTGCTGTGGCCCTGAGAAGGGCCGTTGTTGAGTGTAGTAGTAGTAATAGTAAGGGACGGTCACGTAAGTCTACTTGGAGCTGGTGTACTTGGTGACGGCCTTGGTGCCTTCAGAGACGGCGTGCTTGGCCAACTCTCCGGGGAGCAGGAGCCTCACGGCCGTCTGGATCTCCCTGCTGGTGATGGTGGACCTCTTGTTGTAGTGGGCCAAGCGGGAAGCCTCGGCGGCGATACGCTCGAAGATGTCGTTCACGAAGCTGTTCATGATGCTCATGGCCTTGCTGGAGATTCCGGTGTCGGGGTGGACCTGTTTCAGCACTTTGTAGATGTAGATCGCGTACGATTCTTTCCTCTTGCGCTTGTTCTTCTTCTTGTCCGTCTTCGAGATGTTCTTCTGGGCTTTGCCGGACTTTTTGGCCGCTTTACCGCTGGTTTTGGGTGCCATGGTCGTTTACTGACGAATGTCAAGTGTATGAAGAATTTTTACAAAATTTCGATTCACATCACTTCGTCGAGTTCGGCCGAGACACACTAATGGCGATGTGGCGTAACGACACACTCCGCCAATAGGAACGCTGTCGAGTATGACGCGCTCTCCGATTAGTGTGTATTAACAGAACGCAAAAGCAGCGTGTAGCTCGAGCCCGTTAGAAGCTAGTCCATCAGTCTACCTAGAGACCAACTACAAGCACCATGTCTGGACGCGGCAAAGGAGGCAAAGTGAAGGGCAAGGCCAAGTCCCGCTCCAACAGGGCCGGCCTCCAGTTCCCCGTGGGTCGTATCCACCGTCTCCTGCGCAAAGGCAACTACGCCGAGCGCGTGGGTGCCGGAGCGCCCGTATACCTGGCGGCCGTGATGGAGTATCTCGCCGCCGAAGTGTTGGAGTTGGCAGGTAACGCCGCCCGCGACAACAAGAAGACCAGAATCATCCCCCGTCACTTGCAGCTGGCCATCCGCAACGACGAAGAGTTGAACAAGCTCCTCTCCGGAGTGACCATCGCCCAGGGAGGTGTCCTGCCCAACATCCAAGCCGTCCTCTTGCCCAAGAAGACTGAAAAGAAAGCCTAATCCAATATTATCTCTACTCTATACACCTGATCACCGACGGCCCTTCTCAGGGCCACCACGCCCTTCACACGAACATTATATGAAAGCTGCCATAATCACTCTACCTGATCCATGTTCCTCTAGTATTCCCTTGGAAGCTTATTCATCTTAACTAGACAATGTAGACCACGAAATCCGGTTGCAAACAGTATCAAATAAATATGTATGAAAGAACACTTACTGATGATATTTTATGTCGGTTTAATGATTTCACTAAATAATTGATTTGAGCTCAAATACAGACGTCCACTTTAACACGAGTCAACAATCAAAGTGCACATTTACAAGAATATTCTATGAAGATTCTGTACGTGACTTTAGTGAAGTCACGGTTAATTAAGGGAACGCACTAATGTTTACCTGGAAGACACTTCTATACAACTTTCAATACAATTCTTGTTTTATTACTCTTATTGTTATTATTTGGATTTACCTGAAATGCCGTCCCCTCGCTCCTCTACTGTTTCTTACCTGCACCTATTTATTGTAATCTTATATTATACCATCACTTACCAAATTATTTCAATTTTATTACTGCTTCCTCTGAAAACGCATCCATAGAGTTCAAGTAATATTTGACCCTCTTGCTACAAAATTATTAATATCTTTCTTTGATATTGTTTATTAATCCTATTATTTGCTTTGCATCATCTTTCACACTTAATAAGTAATATAGTTCAAGTCCATCATAATTCTTGAGTATTGTTTTGATTGCTGTAAAAGCATAGAAAGAAATCAGATCTGCTACAAACAAGTTATTTTGAATATTTAACTTACAATAAAATCTCAAATTAGTGCAGACTTACTATAAAAATAATTACGGTCTCCTGAACTTCTAAAAGGAAATATGTGTGCAAACATTTTTGCAATTTATCAATTGTTTCAACTAAGTATAAGACTTTATTGAATATTATACAATAATACCTTTACTTATAACATTTTTCTTAATAACAGCCAAGATTACTTATAATTAAAATTTAAGTCGGCCGAAGACAGCGGCAAAATACTATTTGGACAAAATCAAAAGCAAAAATCTATATTGTAGCTACTGTAATATTTTTAATAATGTTATAAAATCATTCCCGATTTAATATTATGGGCAGATGTTTATTACAATTTAAAATCAACTGGACGAAATGAAATCCCGGTAGACTTTATGTTAAATCAATGTTTTATTTATCGATGCCTTATTACATTTTTTTAAATAACATAACAGAAGTAAAATATTCTTTGAACACAGAATATGAGTATTAAAGCTGTTTTTGTCATCATTCATCACAATAAATTAGAATGTACAACACTTTCTATACAATTTTGAGAATGAGAATCAATGTAACAAGATAATCAAGAAATATCAATTCAATTCATTGAACATTATAAACAAATATGTAATAAACATTATTTTAGCATGAAGATAAATACAATTAATTGATTTTATATATTTTTACAATCAAATCTGTGTTACCATATTAGGATGTGTGGTAGGAAAATGTACTTTAAATTCTTTTTATAAGCATTTCGGGCAAAATTTGAATATAAAACTTGAAAAACATAATGTCTCTGCAGATGACTATACGTTAAAAGTCGAAAGTACTAAGACTTAAATAAAATTAATTTGGAAAATACAACATATTTCTTTAAAATACAATGTTCCTGTTGTCTGTTTATAATCCAAATCTCTTGTAAGATAAAACAAAGTGTGTTATTTAAATTGTAGAAAAATAAATAACAAAATATTCTTATAACGTTGGTTGTTTGCAAATATCTCTTTTTGAGCTAAATCATAAGAGATACCGCAAGACTGTCAAGTCTTCTCAGAACTTCAGAGTATGAAACCGACTCTACGGCTTCTATAAAAGGCTGCAAGACCCCCGAGCAAACCTCACCACCACCGACTACCAGGTTGCCACCAAGAGTAACCGTGACGACCAAGACCAGCTTTGCACAGCTGGTCAAGAAAATACATGAAGATAAGATATCTTTTATCTCCACCAAGAACATCAGAGACGGTATCGTCTTTCAGGCGGCCGACTCCACCAATCACCGACGCATGGTAGCCCTCTTCACCAGGGAAAAAGTGGGCTACCACACATACGCCCTACCCGAGGAGAAACAACTTCGGGTAGTCCTGAGAGGCGTACCAGAGACAATCACTTCGGAGGAAATCGAAGCTGAAATGACTGCGGCAGGATTCTCCGGAAAAGCAAGCCGCATGTACAAAAGATTTGGAGAGAACAAAAAGCCACTACCCCTGATCCTGTTCTCTCTCCCCAAAACGGAAGAGGCTGCAGAGGCTGCAAACGCTACACCTCAGAATAAAGGTAGAAGGCTACCAGCAGGATAAATCCAGACCCAGACCAGCAGCGACAACACCATCAACCCCCCCAACGACCGTTCAAGCTTCGACTACCAGGTTGCCACCAAGGGTAACCGTAACAACCAAGACCAACTTTGCACAGCTGGTCAAGAAAATCCACGGAGATAAGATATCTCTTATCTCCACAAAAAATATAAGAGACGGTATCGTCTTCCAGGCGGCCGACTCCACCAACCACCGACGCATGGTAGCCCTCTTCACCAGGGAAAAAGTCGAAAGTACTAAGACTTAAATAAAATTAATTTGGAAAATACAACATATTTAAATAATATAAAACAAGACTCTTCCTTAGTAGAAAGATCAGGATCCACTAGCATGCCAAAAAGAGCCATTGAGCCGATGGATGAAGACACCAGTAACCTAACCAATATCCCTAAGATACAAAAATTGTCTATTAAATCCAATCCTGTGGTGATAATTCCTGGACCAGGACCCAAAAACTCCAACAAATCCTCCAAGAAGAAAAGTCATACTACAGGAAAATCTGTGTTATGATGACAAAGGGTACTATTCACTCCCTAATGAAGTGAAGAAGTTTTTCAATCCTCACTACGTCGGATTGGATCCAATAGATGTTGACACTATCAATGGAATTAAAAAAGACAAGTTAATAAATGCACTTTCCATTGCTTCGGAATTCACTGTCGATGACTTCCTGACCAAGGAACAACTTCTTGACAAGAACACAGATTTGTATGGACACATATTAGACTTAAGAATTAATCTATTGACAGCCCAGTTGAGACACAAACTACTGAGAGGAGAAGAACACGCACCTATCCTAACTGATCTAGACAAGCTTAAAACTCTTAAGGCCACTAGTGACATGACAAAAGAGCTGAGTGAAGTTTGCACCAAAGGAGTTGCTGAACCCATCAACATGTTTTCTGCCTTTCTGAAAGAGCAAGTTGGCTATACTGACAAAACACTTAACAATCAAGTAGCAATCATATCTTCTTTAGTGAGGGATTTCCAACAATCAAGTGCCTCTAAAGTAGAACAATTTACGGCTCTTGTGAGCAAAATGACTGGCCTCCGAGATAACCAATCGGGATCATTGATGAGAGGGACCTCCCAAAGACCCCTGGACGACAGTGTTGGTTTCTCATCACGAATGAGTACATCCAGCAGCCTGAGTGGTGTCGTTGTGTGGCGTGTGATTTGGACACTCCCAAAGCCACTGCCACGCAGAACCGAGATGCGTGAAGTGCGCCAAGTCTCACCTCACCACCGAATGCCGCAAAAAGAATGCTGCTGTCTGGGACATACGAAGAGCCCGTGAGATGAGTCTGAATGAGAAGATTGCAAAAGAAATTTTTGTAAATGGAGCAGTAGAAAACATCATATGGGGTCTGTGCCGCAAAGCAGGAGACCATCATGACGGTGACTGGACAAAGGCAGTAACAATCCAACCGGCCTCTTCGGATGAAGTAAGCGAGTTCAAAACAATCATCACTGAGGAGACATTGGCTAAAGCCCTCACCCTGATCATAGCCACAAAAGCAAACTGGTGGACCCAAAATCACCACACGGGCCAAGGGGAGCTCTCTGGATACCCTTCAAAGGTCTTCACAGCATTCTACCAATCTGGGTCAACCAGCCAGGTGATAACTACAATCCATGCCATTGGGCCTCTACTTTGTATGTCACTCAGACTGCCGGGGTTACTGGTGTCAGAGCGGTCGGGCCTGCATTGAATGAGGGAACTAACCAGCTTACTCTCTCACAGGATGCCCTTCTGCGATTTAGTGGGTATCCAGCTGGTTGCCATAGATTTGTTGTGGCATTAGAAGGGTTGAAAAGGATGTCACGTTCTCCAATAATCAGAGTCTGCCCCGGGGTGTCGGACTTTAAGCTTGTAGCCGAACGAAGGACAAAAATTGAGAAGGCGAATGCGGCCTTCCATCTTGGGGCCGGCTACCTCCATGGTAGCACGGATCGTATAGAGGTAGATACGGACATGGAGACAGTTCTCGGCCGGATTGGGAATTATGTTGCAAGATTTTTCGGGAAATCTTCCCTCGCAAACTCACCACATCTCTCTGCAGATATCAGGTTACCAGGATTACAATCCTGAATTTGACAAAATCTTGAAGAGAGTTTCAAGCAGCAGCATCACAGAATATGAGGGATGCCCTAGCCACCATCAGTGTGCACGTGCTTAATGACGAGAGGGAGGTTGAGGAACTCAGGAAAAGTTTTGTGTAATGGGGCCACTCAACGTTAGACCTGAACGAACAGCTGGAGCTGCAAGACAAGAGCCCACCCAGCGAGCTACCGAAGATGCAGTGAAAACCTGATGAACAAGCCAGTGTGCGACAGCACCAAAAAGGCGAGTGCCCCGACAAAGGCTTACGCCAACACAAACCAAAAAACATTTGCTCAAGCAGCAAACCCCACACCCCCTACCACCCCCCAAACACCACCTTCTAGCGACACTAACAACAAAGTGCTGGAAGTACTAACACAAACCCAGCAGGCTCTCATGGTAGTCATGTCGAGCTTGCAAAAACTAACATCACTTCTCCAATAACCATGACCACAAACGTCTCCCCATTCAAAGTGGCCTTCTGGAATACGGGAGGTACTCTTACCAACGACCGACTGGAGGTAATAAACTTCATCAGCACACAAAACTTAGATGCGCTTTTAATCGGAGAGAGCTTCCTTAAACCACACACCCCTTTTAACATCGAGGAGACGGAACAGCTATCTTTGCACGCCTCCAACTCGACCACAGTTTTGCTCCACCACCCCCTAATATCACCCTAAAAATAGAATTCACCTTCATAGTACCTGCAACCGCACATGGCAAGCTAAAAATAACTTCAGTATACTCGCCCCCGGGGGCGACCCTACTCGACTCTGACCTCGCGCACCTTTTGGATCCGACCATCCCCACAATTTTAGCTGGAGACTTGAACGCGAAACACATCACACAGGTACATCGGGCAGTTAGTCGATTACTTTTAACAATCTTAGTAAGAATTGCAAAGTAAATAACTTTTGCGGATTGTCAGGGTACCCTTACAGAAAAACACCATTTTTAGTCAACTGATCGAAAAGATTCCCAGAACAAACTGAGTTTGAGTAAACTAACTACGTGCTCTAAAGATAGGAATATAATTATATTAAATCATGAATCACAATCCACTTATGATATTATTTTAATCGAACAAGAAATTAAATATGATCAATGTATGGCAACTAAAAACAAGATAATGAATAATATGAAACTAACCTCATTTGATTTGAGTGTTCTCGGAGTTGATTCACGAATGACATCCAATTGTTTCAAGCTAAAAAATTCTCATTTGATGGTTTCTAAATGCAATTATATTGTCATTAAAAGGAGAGGAATCGATGTAAGTCTACTTATAAAAAACAATTACTATAATTATACATGTCCAGATTTATACAAATGTGATTACATGAATGGCAATGTAATTTTAGATAATGTGACAGTATAGAATAGTATTGATAGGCTTATAGATTCTGAAATGGATGCAAAGGTTGTAACACACTTGGAACAATCTTTATCGACCCAAAAGATAAATGGTACACCAATTATTGAATATCATAAGGCTGGAAATTCAACATCAATTTGGTCAAAAATCAGTATATGGAGTAATAACCCAATAAATTGGGTAATAAGATTTGGTGTATTAATTTCATTCATTCTTTTGATTGTGGTTCTATTTAGATACTTCCCTAATTTTTCTCTATTTTCATTATTGAGATCACTGCGAGGATGCTTGTTTAATGGCAGGCATTACATGATGTGGGGCTCATATATCCTGAACCAAACGTTGTGGACAGTGGGAGCTTGATCATATAGATCCTCGTCAGTGGTGCAAAGAGGGTAAAACGACAAATATATCCGAGTAGGAAGCAGGCACATAACAACTTGGCACTGCACCACAACGCAGATATTGAAGCCGTACAAGTTAGCTTGGATAGTGCTATTGAACACATACAACATGAGCTAGGGTACAGCTTTGACACCAGAAGACGTAGTTAAAGCTACACAATACAAATCATACACAATCACTGGCATATCACCTGACGTCAAGTGTTCTGAGGGACTACGCAGGACCATATCATGATACCGAGGAAGCCACTCCAAAGACAGAGGGACAATATTCTAAGTCAAATTAAATCATGGTATTCTTTTTAGTGTTATATGATCTTTTAAATAAAAATAAATATGACGTATGTATTTTCAAAGTCGTGTCCAGATGATAAATTATCGAATTTGATTTCTAATTTTCATGGCTATTTGATTTGATTGCATTTAAAAATCAATTAAAAGTATTATACCTGACCTTGAGATATTTATACTTTATAAAGTAAGTTTTATGTATTATTGTTTTGACACTTTCTGTTTCTGCAGAAAGGTCATTATTTAACCCTGGAACGCTCGCAACTGATCTCTCAGGCACAGCAAATATATTTTTATTGTTTTGTGGTGTATCAATGAACAATAAAACGTATGTATTGAGTGGTAAATATCATAATTTGGCTGAAAAAAATTATATACACAAATGTATTATATAATTTTGGTTGTCAAAGTACTAATGTTATTTTTAAAATCAAAAACGTTTTTATAAACAAATATAAGTATAATAAAAAGTGAGTCTGTCAGGCACAATGTGAGCGGTATTGTTCGAAATATATTGCGACAGTTCCAGAGTTAAGGAATAGAGTAAACTCTAGGGTAAAAAACATAAAATTAAATCTCTAATATAAAGAATATCAAGACAGAAAAGGCGTTATCAAATTGATCTAACAGAAATTAGAGGCTCAATCAATGGTTTGTAACGATCTGTACCTTTCCACAAAACATTATTTTCAAGATAAGTAAGTAATAATATTAAAAGTAAACGTGTTATCGATAATGGCCAGACTTGATCTTCACATTTATTAGTCCATCGGCATAACAAACCTACTTCCAATTTGCAACTCTTGAATAGTTAATAACTGCTGCGGTAGGACTTAACTAAGTTTTAGGCTTCTCCAGATTATTTTGATAAATATGCAGCTGGAAGCAAAAAAAAATCTGTTTAGAGTATCATTCCGAGTGGGATATAATGAATGAAGAGTTTTTAATGATTATTAACCTGCTGTACCGAGTACAAGATGAATGAAATGTGCATTGTAGTGAATGGTTGATTGATGAGGTGATCTGAAATAATAAATGTTGATAATTATTGCAAAAGATACAGTGGCAATATTAGAATTGTTACTTGTTGGTCGGCGGAGGTGCTCCGTGCTCCGACATTGTGTGAATAATCCAGTAAGTGGACGGGGCAGAACAAGTGACTGACTGATTACTATAAAATAATCACTTGTAAGAATAGTTAACAGTGATCATGATCATTGTTGAAGAGTCAAGACTAAGACACGTGCTTGTAGCTAGTCACTGTACAGAGCATCCTTCTTCCTGCCTCGTCTTGGTCTTCCTCTTCTTCCACTTCCTCTTCCTCTTCCACTTCCTCTCTTCATCCAAATCTCCCCCATTGCTGTGAACGCCCACTGCAGAAGACACGCCACGAAGACTTGTCTCTAGAACCAAACTCAACTCTCACTTGGGACATATTTATGAATGCGCCCCCCCCGCCTTCCCCCTGCACACTTCCCCGCAACCGTCTATCGGAATTACAGTGGCGCTCCATAATCTTATCCTTCATATATTTTTATACCGTATTCGTCATTCTAAATACCAAATTCAAAGTACAGTTGTACCTCGACATACTAGTTTAATTCGTTCCGCAACTTTGCTCGTAACTCTATTCAGATTTTCCCATACAAACTACGAAATTTGCTTCGAGATACGAGTATTTCGATATACGAGCAAGCTTGCTTGTATCAAAGAGGCGTGGTGGCCCTGAAAAGGGCCTTTGTCTGAATATGCGGTGGTAATAAGGATAATAAGTGATGATGCTCGACGTTTAGCCGCCGAAGCCGTACAGAGTGCGGCCCTGTCTCTTGAGGGCGTACACGACGTCCATTGCGGTGACGGTCTTCCTCTTGGCGTGCTCGGTGTAGGTGACGGCGTCCCTGATCACGTTCTCCAGGAATACCTTCAGGACGCCGCGGGTCTCTTCGTAGATCAAGCCGGAGATACGCTTGACGCCTCCTCTGCGGGCTAGACGCCTGATGGCGGGCTTGGTGATGCCCTGGATGTTATCACGGAGCACCTTCCTGTGACGCTTGGCGCCTCCCTTTCCCAGGCCTTTGCCTCCTTTACCGCGACCGGTCATTATAATTCAGGTCAACTCTTAACTGGAGTAGACTGTCCTAAAGATGGCCGGCCTCTTCTTTATATACACTCGGCCCCACTCCGCTTACGCCAGCGCCTCTGCGGTAGCGTCCATGCAACTGTGCAGGTGCTCTCAACACATTAGTGATAAGTGATATGGAAATAATAGAAATTATGCTTTAAAGAGGGTCACATCTGGCACACAACATTTATTGCAAGTATTCATTATTTGTTATATTTATATTATTTTATATTTGTTTCAGTTAGTCAAATTATTTTTAAAAATCTTTCCCGGGATTATGTTGATTAACTGTCTCATCGTGGAACATTTATAAAAGTGATATCACAGCTCTCCTTTTTTGAAGATAAGCTAATGTGAGATTTTTAGTGAAACCAAATATTGTCGAAAATTCTTCTCTATCGCGATGTGCTTGATATGTTTTGGGATAATTGTTTTTTTCTCTATCGTTCTATTTATTGTCCATCCATTAGTAGTTATCGCAAGTATCATTTCTATTACATAGTTGCGAGCTTCTGAACAGTTTGTTCTCCTAGATCGAGAATCGACAGCCGAGCATAACGGTTTATTGTATTTTATGCATCTCTAATTGGAGCTAATTTATTTTTTATTTCTAATTGAATTTTCATCAATTCTAAGGTATAGAAAATCTTTTTAAACCGTACAGAATGACCGTTCATTATTTAATGTGTATTCAGCTTTTGTATCCGAGCAAGCTGATATTCGCCATTTTTTTTAAAAACATGTAATATTGTTGAAACCTATAAAAAATCCACAATTGAAGTCAGATTTCACATTCTATTATTTAGGTTATAAATGACTACAAAGTGACACCGAGATATGTCAAATAACAAAAAACTTAAAGCTATACAAGGTTGCGTTTGGTTTCAAGAAGCTCATAATATAATGGTCGAGTTCATCGAAAATTGCCTACTACAAAACTGTTTTCTAAAAAAACATTTGACCTTTTTTTATTGTTTTGACTGGAAGGGAAATCCTCATGGACACTGTGACGTTGGAAATGTCACAGAGGGCGGTAGTGTGAGACTCTTACTCACTAAAACCCCTCCAGTTTTGACTCCTGCACTCCACCATCGGTCTCTGCTTTTACGCCAGCTAAAGCTTCCCGTTGTTGGGCCCAAGCGCTGCATTCGAACATTGTGTATTCTGCGTAATCCTGTCTGGCTTGGCAGTGGTGGCACTTCGAGGTCGCCTCTTTACCTATCTTGTACAGATAGGCGCCGAAGCAACTGTGGGCAGACATCAACTGGGTCAGACGGAAGCCCATATCACCGTGCTCCCTCTCGCACCACTGCTTAAGGTTGCTGCCGATGAGTCTGAACGTCCACCTTACCTTTGTCGACGTCTTCCACCGCTCTTTCCAGATCTCAAACGAACGGAGGCGTGCCTTTCGTCGCCTCGTCGACCCTTTGTAGACCAATGTCCGTTCACCTGCAAGTAGGTCCACGGGTATCGTCGATGCAAGGACGAGGGACGCGTCCTCCGACACCGTTCTGTGTGCTCCGATTACTCTCAGTGCGCAGTGCCGTTGCACTCGAGCCATCATTCGCCTGGTCCTCTCCACCTTGAGCGCCTCCGATCATATCGGTGCAGCGCAGAGGAGTGTCGGGTGGACCGTTTCGCAGTTTCCTCCTCTTGCTCTTGGCCCACCGATGTTCGGCATCATTATCGTAATATTGCTATTTGTGTGGCCACCGTTGCCGCCTTGGCTGACGCTTTTCAGTCAACCGGGGCGCTTCCAGTTTCCTGCGCCGAGTGAAGAGAACAGCTTAGTTTTATGGACCGCCAGGTCGAGACCGGCGTTGTCCAGCCACCGTTTCACCCTTCTGAGAGCTTCTTCGCCGGCGATCCGCAAGTCTTCGCTGTCCTTGGCTGTCACCAGCAAGGCAACGTCGTCCGCGAACGCCACGAGTTGCACCTTTTTCGGGAGGTCGAGTCTCAGCAAACCGTCTTAGAGGGCGTTCCATAGAGCGGTCCGATAACCGAACCCTGCGGGACCCCCGCGCTTACGGCTCACCTCTCTGGCTAGCTTCCGTCTCTCGCTCCATTCTCCAGGTATCGATCTTTGAAATAATCCTCCATGAGCTCATCAGGTACTCCGGTGCCCGGACGTTTACATCGAGTGCTTTGAGGATCTCTCCCCATCCCGCCGAGTTGAACGCGTTCCGGATGTCCAGGGTAACCATGATGTGCCCACTGCTCTTCACGGATCCAGACCACGTCGCTCGCACATGGCTCACGACATGGTCAATCGCACTGATTGTGGATCGGTGTTTCTGGAAACCGTATTGAGCGGGGGATAGACCGTGGTCCCTGTCCTCTAGAAATTCTTCCTGCCTCTGCAGGACCATGCGCTCCAACACTTTCCCCAAGCGGTCCAACGGCCTGTAGACGAGGTGATCACTTCCGGAGTGGCTACTTGCTTTCGGCACAAGTACCAATCGCTGCCCTTTCCACGGGGCACAAAAGATCCGCCTTCGCAGGCACGCGTTGAAAACCATTAGACCTACAACAAACTATTAACCCCTTACCGCACGGAGGGTCACAATTTAGCCTAATACTTTAACGCAATTTTAAATACATTTCAAGTATACTTTTTTTTATAAACTTATTAATGTATCGTATTGAAAATTTAAATGGAATTCTAATGATGTAATTACATGCAAAAATTAATATATACTCAATTAGAGCCGATTAAAGTATAATGCGCGAGGTATCGAAATTTGCCCGCTTTCGAAGCTCTTTTCTCTTAAATCATTCGATTACCAACAAAACTATTAGTAGTAAATAAAAATTGAATATAATTTAAACATATTCGTAGTTATTTGGTTGGTTTTGAGCTACTTATCATCATTATATTTGAGGTTGAAAACACGTCCAAACGCGCTTTTTCGGCATCGCTTAGTGGCACAATTTGACCCTCGATGCAGTAACGCCTAAACACACAAGTGGCCTAATTTGACCCTCCATGCAGTCACGACATCAAAATAATTCTCAAGCAAATTTACTACATAATTTTCGGGATACAAATTTCAAAATATTTATAATGGATAATATTGTTTTAAAAGGAATTAAATATTTTGCCATATTACGATAATTTTTATTTATTTTGTAATACTTTTGCTAAACCTTACCTTCCCAAAAATATTCTCAATTATTTAAAGTATTCCTTTTTGTGGATTTGTACAGAAATAAATCATAATAATTAAATAAATATGTGCGCGGCGTTTTTCGTCTTACACCATGGAGGGTCAAATTTGGCCAAAAACTTTCGTTCTCAATATAATCAAAAGTAATGATTTAATATTTTTTTAATTATGTTTACAGGGCCTTACCATTCATTATTCATAACACAAAATAATAAAAAAAATCACTCAGATAGAAGATTAATATAATAAGATTGAATATAAATTGAAGATGATTCATTAAAAACACCTCCAAAGGCGCTTTTTCAACATTGCTTTGTGGCCAGATCTGACCTTCCATGCAGTCGCAATATCAAAATCATTATCAGCATTGAATGACACTATTATATTATGCTATAATTTATATCTTTTTGAAAATATTAATAAAAACATGCTTGATATATGAACGCACGGTAAACCGTTAAAAAGCGCGGCAAAGTTTAAAAATAGTTGCAAAGCCCTGAAGTGTGCGAGTATAAATATAGGGTGTTTTAGGATGAGTGATCTGAAGCATTAGCACGAGTATCAAGAAACAACAAGCATGGCCCGTACCAAGCAGACCGCCCGCAAGTCCACAGGAGGCAAGGCTCCCAGGAAGCAGCTGGCCACGAAGGCCGCCAGGAAGAGCGCCCCGGCCACCGGCGGCGTCAAGAAGCCCCATCGCTACAGGCCCGGCACTGTGGCCCTCCGTGAGATCCGCCGTTACCAAAAGTCCACCGAGCTCCTGATCCGCAAACTTCCCTTCCAACGCCTCGTCAGAGAGATCGCCCAGGACTTCAAGACCGACCTCCGCTTCCAGAGCTCCGCCGTCATGGCCCTCCAGGAGGCCAGCGAGGCTTATCTCGTCGGTCTCTTCGAAGACACCAACTTGTGCGCCATCCACGCCAAGCGCGTCACCATCATGCCCAAGGACATCCAGCTGGCCCGTAGAATCCGCGGCGAGAGAGCATAAGACCTTACTAAACACTAGACAACGGCCCTTCTCACGGCCACCACCTTCATACGCGCGATGTTCTATGAAATGCTATCTCACTTCCATATACATTTATTAATATATTGATGTAACTTACGTCCCTATTGCTGATGTACTAAAGAGCTTTCGTTTCTACATTGTGAGATAAGGCGGCATTATAGTAAAGTTAAGCTATACACTTCATAAATATTCATCAGAACGAGATGATGGCCCTCATAAGGGCCTTTGATGGTAGTCATGGTGTGATATGATAAAAAGATGACATGACGCAGCTTTATTGTATAAAAGATTCACTTTTTGGCGGCAGCTTTCTTGGCCGGAGCCTTCTTAGGGGCGGCCTTCTTGGGTTTAGGCGCTTTAGGCTTGGTGGGAGGCTTGGCACTCTTCTTGGCCTTGGCGGCCTTCTTAGCTTTGGGGGCGGCGGCGGCCGCTTTCTTAGCTTTGAGTACCGGCTTCTTTGTCCTGTTGGCTGGACTGTTAGCAGACTTGGTAACCTTGTTTGTATCGGCGGCGCCCTTAGCGGCCTTCTTAGCTTCCAACTTGAAGCTGCCGCTGGCTCCTTTGCCCTTGGTCTGCACGAGGACTCCCTTGGCGACGGCGGTCTTCAGGTACTTTCTGATGAAGGGCGCCAATTTGTCCGCGTCGACCTTGAAGTTGGCGGCGATGTACTTCTTGATGGCTTGCAGCGAGGATCCACCGCGTTCCTTCAGTTCTTTGATGGCTTTATTCACCATCACGGAGGTCTGGGGATGGCTGGACTTGGCCGCTGGCTTCTTGGCCTTAGCCTTGCCCTTGGCTGCTGATTTCGCTGACTTCTTGGGCGTCGCTACTGCTGTGTCGGCCATTCTTCACTAAACACTGTCTGTCTCACTAGTGCTGTATACTGACGAGCGAGATGGGTGACTCCACGTCCGCCGCCCGTTCCTGAACTGACACTCGCTCTTACCGCAGCGTAGCCACATTTACACACGATCCAAACTTTGTTCTCGTTCGACTATTTTGTTCTTACCGCCTTTCGATTATATCCGATTTCTCGTTAATTTTCCACCCAACAACTCTCCACTCTCGCCGGCAAAATCACTCTCGATAATTTCTCCGCCGACCAAAAATATAGCACAGCCGCAATACTGAACACTTATATTATTGTCGCTAACGCATTGACAAGTAAGCAGTTCTCTGTTGTCACAATGGCCCGTACGAGAACACACAGCGAATACAGAGACATATAGGAAGTATAACAATAAAATAAAGAACAACAAGCAGATCATCACCACCACCGACCTTCTCTACCACCGCCCACCCGCAACGCAACCGGACACTATTCAAATACCGCCCCCTGCACTTCTATCACCGACCCCCGCGACCAACCATGGAGACCGATGACGGCGCTCCCCCCATCTTGCAGAGAATTCTCATGCTGCTTAAGAAAGCCAGTCAGAGCTCAGGGACTGATATCCTGCACATCCTTGAGCGTCACCTGATCGAACATTTCGAAGCAGGACCCTCACCAGCCACCATGACGACCGCAAAAAGCTCTCCGGCCACCCAGACGGACACAGATTCGGACAACAGCCAGAGCTTCCGCGAAGTCAAGCGGAAGCGGAAGAATGCAAAGTCTTCACAAAGCTCTTCAGGCTCGCAGTCTGAAGCAGACTCAACAGCCTCAAAAGGCTATAAGACTCCGGCGCAAAACTCGCCGCCACACAAGCGCCTAGTCAAGCGCACCACCACCCCACCAAAGACGACCCCACCACCAGCAGCAGCAGCAGCGACAACACCATCAACAGCGACAACATCATCAACCCCCCCACCGACCGTTCAAGCTTCCACTACCAGGTTGCCACCAAGGGTAACCGTAACGAGCAAGACCAGCTTTGCACAGCTGGTCAAGAAAATCCACGGAGATAAGATATCTCTTATCTCCACAAAAAATATAAGAGACGGTATCGTCTTCCAGGCGGCCGACTCCACCAACCACCGACGCATGGTAGCCCTCTTCACCAGGGAAAAAGTGGGCTACCATACATACGCCCTACCCGAGGAGAAACAACTTCGGGTAGTCCTGAGAGGCGTACCCGAATCCATCACTTCGGAAGAAATCGAAGCCGAAATGACTTCGGCAGGATTCTCCGGAAAAGCCAGCCGCATGCACAGACGAGTTGGCGACACCAAAAGGCCACTACCCCTGATCCTGTTCTCTCTCCCCAAAACGGACGTGAACAGAAATATTTTCAACCTGCAGAGGCTGCAAACGCTGCACCTAAAAATAAAGGT
The DNA here is from genome assembly GCA_022606485.1 of Agraylea sexmaculata. NCBI lineage: Eukaryota > Metazoa > Arthropoda > Insecta > Trichoptera > Hydroptilidae > Agraylea > Agraylea sexmaculata. The sequence continues at coordinate 210,211 of JAGTTH010005550.1, forward strand.
AGAAGGCTACCAGCTGGATAAATCCAGACCGACACAGTGCCACCGCTGTCAGAGATTTGGACACTCGCAAAGCCACTGTCACGCAGAACCGAGATGCGTGAAGTGCGCAAAGTCCCACCTCACCACCGAATGCCGCAAGAAGAAGGAGACCCCCGCCAAGTGCTCCAACTGCCAAGGAGCCCACCCAGCGAGCTACAGAGGATGCAGCGAGAATCCACTGAACAAACCAGTGCGCGACAGCACCAAAAAGGTGAGTGCCCCGACAAAGGCTTACACCAACACTCCACAGATCACAAACAAAAAAACATTTGCTCAAGCAGCAAACCCCACACCCCCTACCACCCCCCAAACACCACCTTCCAGCGACACTAACAACAAAGTGCTGGAAGTACTAACTCAAACCCAGCAGGCTCTCATGGTAGTCATGTCGAGCTTGCAGCAACTAACATCACTCCTCCACTAACCATGACCCCAAACATCTCCCCATTCAAATTGGCCTTCTGGAATACGGGAGGTACTCTCACCAACGACCGACTGGAGGTGACAAACTTCATCCACACACACA